>PVKP010030443.1:0-27930 GCA_004027715.1 Plecturocebus donacophilus
AACACTGCGTTTTGTAATTGAGATGGTATCACATCATTCACTTTCAACAAAATAAAAAACAGACTTAAAGAGTGCTTATCCAATAGATCATTAAAATAATACTTGATGAAAGATCGGTATGTGATCTGGGGCTATAAATCAGGAGTTTGAAGACCAGTCAAACAACTGTAACACAATTCTCTTTGGTACACATTTGTACACAATTTGTAACACAATTTTCTTTGTAACAGAATTTGTAACACAATTCTCTTTGGTCTCACTCTGTCTCCCAGGCTGACGTGCAGTGGTGCAACCCTGGCCACTGCAACCTCCACTACCTGGGCTCAAGCAATCCTCCTATCTCAGCCTCCCAAGTAGCTGGTACTACAGACAGGCACCACAATCCCCAGCTAATTTTTTGAATTTTTTTTTTTAGAGACAGGGTTTTCCCATGTTGCCCAAGCTGGTCTAGAACTCCTGAGTTCAAGCGATCTGCCTGCTTTGGCTTCCCAAAGTGCTGGGATTACAGGTGTGAGCTACCACGCCAAGCCATATTTCTATCTTTTTATCTGTGTGAACAGCATTGGCATCTATAAAAACAAAACTATCACACAAAAACCAGACAGAATTGATGATGAACTCTGCCTCCTCTAGCAGTAAGTAACACTTATTCAGGGAAATCTGTATTAGTTTTAAAAGAAAAAAAAAATTAGCTTTAAAAGAAAAATTATTAAGAGAAAAGTTAAAGTGAATGTTGACTTGTTACTTTTAACAAATATTTGTAAAATTGTATATCACTTTGATTCTAGTAATAATAGTAACGAAAAAGTCACTTGAAAAGACTTTTTGCATTGTCCAATACTATACCCTCTTCTCACATATGGCTATGAGCACTTGAAATGTGGCTAGTCTGAATTGAAATGTGCTGTAACTGTAAGATAACCAATTTTAAAGACCTGTAAAAAAATGAGAATGTAAAATATTTTCTTATTAAGTTTTACTTTGATTACATATTGAAATACTTTGAATGTATCAGGTTCAATGTATTATTCAAATTAATTTCACCTGTTTCTTTCTACTTTTTAAAATGGAACTACTTAAAAATTTAAGAGTATATATGTACTTCACATTATATTTCTACTGGAAAGAATTGCCTTAGAACCTTACAGTCTATTGACATCAAAAAATTATTTTAAATGTATATGATTCTGTTGTAGAGAAGTATGACAGGGATATCTATATAAGACTCTCAAGTATAAAGGTAAACAACAAAAAATACCTATCAGGCTTATCGGCATTCATATTATCTGACAGATTTGTATTGATGAAATGTTGAAGTTTTATTCCCAATCACCTGCTAGAATTAAGTTGCTGAAAAAAATGTTATTTATACTGACTTCCTCAGCAACAATTTCCAACCTTCTCCATAAGTGTCTCAGTTTTCAGGCTTCCTGAGTTTGCAAACTTGATCTTATGTTTCTCCCCATATATATATATATATATATATATATATATATATATATATATTTCAAAGTATTCTGTAACATACAGATATTAAAAAGTTGTTAAATACAAAAGAAAACCACACTACCTGGACAAGCACACTGCAGCAGAGCTATTGATTTGCCTCCAGGAGCAGCACACAGATCCAGAACCTTCTCCCCATCCCTTAATTCCAGAGCCAATACTGGGAGAAGAGAAGCAGCATTTAGGAGGTAATACTTTTTCAGGTTTCCAACTTGGTGTCTTTCTGAAGGGATTCGGCCTGGAGTTCTGCTAAGGTAACACTTCATTGATTTAGGATAGTTGGGTAAAGATCCCTGAAAGAGGGTGTGATAGCCCTTCAAATGTAAATCCTTTTCCAGTTCAAAAGGATAATTGAATCGGTTAAGCAGGACAGCATATTGCCAGCATGATGGAGATGTTAGTATCTCCCTAGAAATAGAAAAAGAGAAATTAAGGGAATATTAATATTATACACACCAATACAATTTTATATTATGAATCAGGTGAATATGGTCCTAGTTTTACACTTCACTTACCTGTGATTTGCAGACAGGATCAGTATTCCCGACTCTTCCTTTCGCCTCATGAGGCTCTGATAGGACTAAATCCAGCATTGTTATGTCCTGTCTTTATTTCCATGTCTAAGTAACAAAAGAACCAGGGGCTACTTTCTTTGCAAACCCCCTCCTTTTCTGCATGGCAGATGGGAAACTGAAAGTACCTCTAATCGGTTGCTTTTTGCAACCAATCACATGTTTGCATAGAAGTTCAACTTTATAACTTCCCTTCAGCCTCTGATTGGTTGCTTTCCACAATCAATTAGATATTTGCACAAAAGTGTAACGTTTGTAACTTCATTTCAGCCTCAGTTTGGTTGCTTTCCACAACCAATCAGACTGATTGCAGGCCACAAATTCATTGATATGAAGTGAGCACCAAGTGGCCAATGGGTAACCTCTAGTGGGTATTTGGACCTGAGAAGATTCTGTATCCTTGTGGTGCTGCTCTGGCCAGTCTCACTCTATGGAGTGTACTTTCACTTTCAATAAATCTCTTTTGTTGCTGCATTCTTTCCTTGCTTTGCTGTGCGTTTTGTCTAACTCTCTGTTCAAAACTCCAAGAACCTGGACAACTTGCAGGGAAGACCCTCTACTGGTAACAGTATAATTACTAAGTTTTTTGAGGTCCCTTAAATTCTGCACCAGAGAGGTATGCCTCAGCCTACACTCAGCTTAGTCCCTCCTTGCAGAGTATCTTGAAAAAAAAAAAAAATGGCCTGCCTTTACATACCTCTAAATCTGTCAGAATGAATCTTTGTCCATCACTCTTTACACAAAGAAGTGTTTTTCATAGAACCACTATTCAATTTATTAGAGACTATGAATATTAGAGGGAAAAGTACTATCTTAAAAGGGTGTTAGAAGGAGTGAGTGTTTTCTTCTGATGAAGATAAAAGGTATAAGAAACTAACTACAGTGAACTCTACAGTAATGGAGTTAATGAGGTGATGAGTGGCTCAGATGATACAAAACCAAGGATGATTTAAAAACCACTTATGGATTGATGGTGCAGGCTTTCCCCAGCAGCTTTACCTTGCTAAATTTGTATTCGGTCCAAGAGTTCCATCTCTTGACAATCACAAACTCATATCAACTGACAGATGATCCAGCAGGAAATATTTAATTTATTTACTAGCTGACCTTTCCAGCTGAGTTATTTGGGAGCCTCATTAACTATGGTCAATTAAATAAATTCCAGCTGCTACACACCCTGGAGTTGTCTATGTGAGGAATGGCTGGATTGAAATGTAACACCTGTGACTGGAAGTGTGCCATGTGAATTTCAATTTAGGGCTAATATGTGAAACTGCTTTTTCCTTTCACTGCCTCTTACCATGGATGGTGTGTCACAGGAGCATGACATATCTGTTTCAGCTATTTTGGAGGATGACAACCTCTTTCCTTAAGAAAGAGGTTCACAAACTTAAGTGTGCAAGACTGCGGGGACCTACCCGGGGTTTCTGATTCAGTAGGTCTGAAAGAGAGCCTGACATTTGTATCTCTAGCAAGTTTTCAGGTGATGCTGATGCTGCTGATTCCCAGGACCACACTTCGGGAGAGACTGCTTTAAAACCGACCCCAAAGTGAAATCTGCAAATGCCACTACTGCAAATCGTATGGCAGTTCACCCTAATCTTACCCTCCAAACCGGCTGAAACATCTACCAGTGCTGAGTCATGTGTAACAAAAAGATGGCCAGAAACACAATTATACTGATAGGAGTGGCTTGGCTTGCATCATGTGCCTACCCCTCAGCTAAAAAAGAGAAGGAGTAGGACACTTTCAGTTAGTTAGTATCAGACAGGACAAATCTCTATTCATTCTTCTTTTTTTCTTTAGAATTTTTGAAGCTATCTTGAATGTTTATTCTTTCAGATGAATTTTGGAAACAAAAAAAAATTTATAAAATATTTGTGTACGTAGACAGGTAGAGATATAGTAACCTTGCCTAGTATTATATTAGAAGCATTAAACTTGGAGAGATTTAACATCTTTACTGCAATCAGTTTTTCCAATTCTGATCACAATATGTTTCTCCATTTATTCACATTTTCTTCCATATCTCTTAGAAAGGTTATTAATCCTGAATATTTGCTTTTAAGCCTATTAAGAGGATTATTAATTTAGGAAAAACATTACTTTTGTACATTACCCAATACATTAAATCTTGAAGGATGAGAAAAATTATCTATATGAAGAAATGACAAAGGAAGTTTCAGGACAAAGCCAATACCACATGTACAACCACACAGGTATGAGAAAAAACAGTGCATTTTTAGTAGTCTGGTGTGGATCATGGCAGAAGATTATCAAGTTTACTATGATAATGTTTTTGAAACTTATCTTCTAAGTGATGAGAAGCCATTTAAAGACTTTAGGGGGGGAGAGCCCCAATCAGACTTAAAGACACGTACTTACTGCAGATTGAGGCAGAACTCGTCAGAAGTTATTCTATCTCATTCTTTAGTGACTAGACAAAATAAGGCCTAAATAGAACAAATGAAATTTTTGATCTTTCATGATCTATGTCCAATCCTACTGAACTATACAGATTTCCCCTAGCAAGTTTCTTTAACATTTACTGGTCTCCACATAAACAAACTATGCCCCGCCCCCGCCCGACTGGAACAACTTTCCTCTCACCCACGCATTCTCAACTCAGGGAGTTTTACCTAAGGAAGCCTTTCCACCCAGCTCATATCCTCCAGCACACTCTGATATTATTATTAATAAATGTTACTGACTGGATGTGTACAATGTTCATTTTGCACGTTTATATCATAGAATCATCACAACAACCTTGAGAGGCAGCTCTCACTCCTATTTTAGCAGTTAACTGAGGCTTTTAGATATTTGGCAACTTACCTGAGGTCACATTGCTAGTAGGCAGAAGTATCTGATTCAAAATCAGAGTGACTTTAAGGCCTAATAGAAGTGATTCCCAAAGTGTGAGACCTTTGTACTACAGCACAGAGCTACACAAAGGGGCAGGAAAGAGAATTTAACCCCAACCCTCAACTAGTGCAAGTGGCCCTAACCTCCCTGAAACCCTCTTGTCTCTAACAATGAAATCAGCTTGTCATATCCTGCCTATAGAAGCAGATGCAACAGACCGACTCTTGAAGGGTCTGCTAAGGCTGCTCAGGCTGGTGCTTCCTAGCCCTGAGAAAGCAAAGCTGTGTATTAATATAATACACAGCTTTATTAATTAATTACTATAAATAATTAATATAACACACAGCTTTATTAATACACACATCTGCCACTGACTTCCATTCTTCTCACAACACACACACACACATACACACACACACACACACACACACACACACACACCCTCCCATGCCTGCACTGGGTGGGTGGCTACCCTGGGGCTGGAGGGAAAGTGGCTTCCAAATCCAAAGCTTTGATGGATGGGCAAGCAGTCTAGCAGGTGGTAGAGGGAAAGTACATTAAAATACTCTAGAAAATAGGAGCCAGGCGCCACACTCCAGGCCTTCTCCCAAGATTCACAGTTAGTTGGAAGCTGCTCCATTTGTTGGTGTTCCAGGTGAGAAGTGCAAGCACCTCAGTAGCCAGCAGAAATGGAGACACACAACGTCAGTGACCTGCAAATTTGCTAGTACATCACTGATACCATTTTGAAAAAAACACATTTTAAGTTCACATTAAAATCCTCACCATATGTTTAAAGGATGCAATTTCCAGCATACTGTAAAAACTGACATTTTAAAATATAAATTACACTGCTTTTAAAAATGTACCCAGTAGAACCTAAATATCAGAATGATTTTGATACCCATCACAATCCATTTAAAAATTCATAGACTGACTCATCTTTAACAGGTGGAAATTTTATGCTGCTCGTTTCCCTCTTTTATTTACATTCTATTTCATCTAACTTTATCCTAATATATTTTCACACTTGAAATCTTTTTATCACCCTATCATACTTCTCTAGGCCCCACGTATACACATGCATTGTACTAAATTTGTTTTTCCTGTGGTCTTAAATTTCTAAGTGTTAAAATAGTAACTTCCGGATTCAGGGATCAATAATATTATTAGTACAAAACTGATCAAAACAACTTACAAACATAAAAGTAAAATTGATAAGAAATAGATATTTTAATGAAATGAGCTTTTGTTTTCATATATCCATGAATGAATATTACTTCTTACTATAATAAAATGAGTCAGGATTTGATGTAATTTTTATGCACATTTTGTGTTTTTATAAAAGCTGAGAAAAACCTTCAGTTAAATAAATGGATGAGAATTAAATATATTTTGTTATAGCAATGTTTCTTACTTTGAATTCTTTCAGAGTTATATCTCCACATCACTTAGCGACCTATCATCACAAATATTTTAAATGAGTTGTTAGCTGACATCTCAATCAGGGCTCCTTTACTTTTATTGAAAGCAAAACCTGGAAACCACCTGACTTGTCAGAGAATCTGTTATGTCATTTGCTTTCTCACACTGACACTCCAATAGTTTCTGGCACATAGAGGTTTTGAATACCTGGAGGAATGCAGCACAGAAGCCAGAATAGCGCAAGAGTGGCTTTTTTTTTAAACAGGGTGACAGAAAATTGGAGAAAGGCAGGTTGGGAAAAGGACAATATGTACTCCCTTACGTACAGAGGGGCAGAGTAATTTTCTGAAAGAGAATACATGAAAGTTGAGGATCTGAAAACTGACTGCTGCCACTTACCTGAGCCTACATACTTGGAAAGCCTTTCTATATCTCACTCATGGTTGCTCCTCCCTCTGCTATGATGTCTGTTTTGTCTCCTTCTTTGTTTAGAAACACGGTCTCACTCTGTCACCCAGGCCGGAGCATGGTGGTGCAATCATGGCTCGCTGAAGCCTCGACCTCCAGGACTCAAGCAATCCTCCTACCTCAGTCCCCTGAGTAGCTGGGCCTCTAGGTATGCACCACCACACCCAGCTAATTTTTTATTTTTTGTAGAGATGAGGTCCTGCTATATTGGCCATGCTGGTCTTGACTCTTGTCCTCAAGTGATCCTCCTGCCTTGTTCTCCCAAAGTGCTAGAATCACAGGCGTGAACCATTGTATATTATCTTGTCAAAATTCATTCATTCTCTAAAAATACACCGTCTGTCGACTATATGCTAGACACATCTATTTACTGATGAAATTAAATTAGCTTATATTTAAATTCCTAAGAAACAAAAGAAAAACATTAAAACTGATCAAAAAATATTAAGTAGAACTGGACAGATGAAGTGAACTCTGAGAAACAGTTGATCAAGCTAAACTAATATATCACACTGTGTGTCACCCTGACTGCTTACCCATTTCTCTAACTCGTTTATATGGGAACCTTGACTTATTTTTCTCTGTTTCCTTGGCTTAGTGCCTGGGGCCTAAATCCCGGAGTAAATTAATAAAATTAGAATCTTATTTACGGCTCTCCGAACTACTTATTATTTTAACAAAATTAAAGCATTAAAAAATGAAAAGCTAGTTAACATAAAATCTTGCAAAATTGTATAACATATTATTTGGATAATGTTTATTATTTGAGAGTATAATTTTCATTCAACTTTTCTGTGACTTTATTCTTTTCTTCTACTATTCTACTCTCAACCCTACCTGCAAAGTATCATTTAATCTAGAAATTGTTAAACACAATATAACCCTGTGTAATTACAGAACCTATGTAAATTTCCATAGCTAAGAGAAATCCCTTGATTTAGTGCTACTTTTATCCACTAGAGGGCGCTCATGCAACCATTTTAAAATTTGTTTGGAAATGAAAAATCAATTTTATGGAAATGCACCAAATATGTTTTGAATCATTTTATTTTTATTATTCAGAGATGCTAATGAAGAGCCGATGGCTTCCTATTCTATTTTGGTAATGGCTATTCCTTGCATCTCACAGAAGGGCAATTTATGTACAGATTTGTTACTCACTGCACCTCAAATAGGAAATCCTTTGAGTTTCTGGTGGAGCATTTAAAGGCTAAAAATCCTGAATATAAGGAGTCTTTCATACTCTGGGATCTGTGCATATGTTTGGAAGGTTGCAACTCATCAACAAGGCTGACTTTTACTGGCAGTAATGCACGACAGTTTGCACAGGAGTACTCCCAACAGGGACACTCCCCAGAGCCTTGGTATCCACTTTTTATTGAGTCTTGGTCATGTACATAGGACTGACTGACCATATAGCTTTCAGTCATAAGCCTTTCTGGAGGTTAACACCTGTGGTCCACAGCCCTCAACATAAATCACATCGTTAGATTATCATGTGTGATCTAAACACCGAGGTAAACAAAGACACACTCATCAGGAAGGACATTGCAAGAGCTTAAAGATCACCTCCCAGGAGCTGAGGGCAAAAATGCCAGACCTATTTTTGAATAAGGTTCATTCTTTACTACAAAGGTAGTGAAAGTACAGAGAAGGAAGGAACCAGACTGATGACGATACACATAATTGAGGTAGAATATACAGGTAGCAAAGGAAACAGAGGTTTGGAAGGGAAAACTAATAATACACTTGTGAGTTTGCTGTGTTTGCCAAGTAACTGAAGTTGCTAAAAAACAGAAGTATGGGACTGTATCTTGGGAAGAACCTGACAGCTTGAGATGACAGCATACTGATAAAAGTCATGCCATAAATTAGCTTACCTGAGGAGAACACGGAGGCAACAAATACAGCAAAAATTGAACCGGGGTAAACTCCAGTTTTAAAGGCTACTCAGAGGATAACTACACAAGAAAGGTCATTACAAAAGAGTAAAATTAAATACTGAATCTTCACTACTACAGGAAACTAAAAATATTGAATAAATTACTTTCTAAATAGGCTTAAAAAAAAATTGCACTTGACTCCCTGGAAGTAGATTCTACAAGTACATTATGCCTTACAAATAAGCAGTTAAAAAACAAAATATTTAATTCTGTTCTTATTTCCTCATACCATCGTCTACACTCAGATTACTTCCTGAGAAGCCTTTATTGTGCCGATTTAATGGCAAATTTAATGTGTGTTTATGCAAAACTTAAAAGACCACAAAAACCCAGTAATATGGTAGATGAAGCAGAAGGTACAGCTAATTAAATGGCTTTGAGGTTCACAGCTCATTTTTTTAGGGTCAAGTAATGGCATATGACTTTCTTAGTACCCTAAGCAGAAAAATAAGTCATTACAGAAAACGAGTAGCCAGACTGCTATAAAGTCTACAGAAAAAAAAAACCTATTGAAATCATGTCCTTTTTTTTTAAAATCACATCCCAGATATGAGACAGTATAGAACAAGGATAAGTGGTGGGAGTTCTTGAGTCAGCCAAGCTAGGCACGTCTCAGCTCTGCCACTTATTAGCTGAGTGAACTTTGGCAACTTACTTAAACCCTTACAGGTTTGTTCCGAGAATCACATAAGTCAGTATATCTGGCATATAGTAAGCATGTAATAAGCATTCAGTTATTTGAATATTCCATTTGAGTACCTTTGTATACTGAAAACCTCATGAACTTCTTACATCTTTTTTATGTTTTTCATCTGTGACAGAAAATATCCATTTGAAAATCTACTTCTGAAATAAAACCCATATAAATGGCTTGCATACTATAGCATTTACCAATTTCTAAAACAGCTTAATTGTCCTAAAAGTTATCTCAGAATCACCTCAGACTTTGTGATCTTTATTAGCCAAAACTTAATTTCTTTGCTTTCAAAAATGCTTAGAGCTGCCATTTAAGGAGAAATGCCTACAGTTGATCTAAGAAGAAAATGGATAAGCCAACCATCTGAAAAATCTGTCTGGACCCAGTTACAAATATTATCTGTAGCCATGCAACTTTTTTCCCTCATGCAACATGTAGTGGGCTTTTGCCCTAACTTCATGAACAGTGCACCTTCTTCCCTCAACCTAGAAGGTCTAGTTCTTTTTGTCAAAGTAACTCCTGTAAGTCACCAAGACCCAGCTTCCCTTCAGGCCTTGGCTGGCACCCTCAGGCTTTGTTAGATACTTTGATCATAGTATTTACAAATTCGTTTATATAGTTGTAACCACACCCATCTCCCCACCTCCCTCATAAACACGAGACTGCATGTAAACTGGACATAGGGACTGTCTTGCACTCTATTCCAGAGGCACTCAGTGTCAAGAACCCATACAGTGATCCACACATCAACAGCAGCTTACCAAACATACAAATCATGTTTCTCCTACTTCCATGCATTAAGCATTTCTTGTTTGTTTTTTTATAGTATAAATAATTTTGTGTATATATGCACGTGTTCATAGATAGCCATAGACACAGGAAAGAAATATGATTATCCAATTAAGTGTACCTTTGACTAAGATAAGGCAGTGCTGGCTTTAAAGATCTGTTGTATTATCTTCTAAATTTCAGAAACCAAATATTCCAAATTTTATGATTTTCTTTTACAGTATAATTAATTTTGTCAAACTAGTGGGCATTCCTATTTCAAGGATAAAGGCAACTGCTCAAAGCAAAGGGATAGCAATCTGTGAAGTTTTCTTTCTCCCCTTTCCATTATGCTATGATTCAATCTACTTCCTCCAAGTTGTTCCTTTCATAACCTTAGTAGGAAAGGACACCCAGGTTTCGATTCCTCTGCCTTCCATCCTCACGGCATCCCTCCCACAAAAAGGAGGACTATATATTGTACTTTGCTCCATCGTAAAGCATCGAGATGAATTGTACTAACCTTACTGTATTCCAAGTATCTCCGAGTTCTTTAGAATACTGCTTTTCAAAATGATCCAATACAACTTTGCAAATCTGTTTTGCAAGCTTCCCTTCTGATTTTGCTGTCAGCTATGACGATAAGAAAAGGTTGCTGACACATACTGAGATTATGACAAATTTATTGAACTTCAACATTAGCAAATTTTTTTTTCAAGACAAGAACACTTTTTTGGGGGCTAACTACTAGTTCTTGAAATGGGAGCAATACCTTACAAGTACCAAAAGTGTACTACATTACTTACCTAGGAAAAAGCAAAGTTTTTCCAAATAATTATTTTCCAAATGTGAAGCAAAGGCTTAAAGAGAATCTACGAGGGGCTGAGTAAACTGTCAAAAGGAACAAATTAATTGTAAAAAGTCACTGGAGGGGCTGGGCTGGTGGCTCCCGCCTGTAATCCCAGCACCTTAGGAGGCGGAGGTGGGAAAATCACATGAGGTCAGGAGTTTAAGGCCAGCCCGGCCAATATGGGAAACCCTCGTCTCTACCAAAAATACAAAAATTAGCCGGGAGTAGTGGCAGGCGCTTGTAACCTCATCTACACAGGAGGCTGAGGTGGGAAGTCGCCTGAACTCGGAAGGCGGAGGTTGCAGTGGGCCGAGATTTCGCCACTGCACTCCAACTGGCTCATGCTTTGCGGGGAAGAGGTGAGAGGATCATTTCCCTGTTCCAGACCAGGCTGGGAAACATACCAAGGCCCTGTTTCTACAAAAGGAAAAAAATTAACCAGGTGTGGTGGCCCGCTCCTGCAGTCGTAGCTACTACCAGGCTGAGGCAGGAGGATCGCTTAAGCCCAGGAGTTCAAGGTCGCAGTGAGCTGTGATCCAGCTGCTGCACTGCAGCTTGAGTGACAGAGCAAGACCTTGTCTTTAAACAAAACTAAAGTCACCGTAGATGTTGCCATCAAGAACTCTTGGTGAAAGGTATCTGCGAACTCTGTGCTATCTTTGCAACTCTTCTGTAAATCTAAACTTTAAAGTGAAAAGTTAATTCAGTGGGAAAAAAATCACTCCAGTTTCCTTGTGAAAATTCCTTGCAACTGTTTCATTTATTCATCCAGGAAAAGTGTATTCAATGCCTACTATGCAACAGACAGCGTTCTAAGCTCCCGGGATACAGCTATGACACAGAAAACAAATCACAGCCTTCCAAGACCTGGAGGGAGTAAGTACGAGAAGTCTGCGAGCTGGACGGAAGGGACTCAGCGTTACTGCACTTAGCATTATTCCAGGGCTTGCCAGGAAAGCCAAAGAAACGCGGATATCGCGAGGGGGCGGACACAGGCGATGTTCCCCCATTCCAGCACCCACCCTCGGCACTTCGGCCGCGTACAGAAGCGTCACGTTAGATAGAGGCACCCAGCCGGGCCCCAGGCCTCACCCGGGTCAGCATTGTCCCGCTGAGAGCTTTCAAACAAGAAGTGTACGCGAACCGACATCAAAGAGGCTCCAGGGAACTGAGACAACAGGCTGACTTCCGCAGGCATCCACTTTCACGCTCACATTGCCTTTTCAAGTTATCGCGAGATACTCATTTGCCCGCGCTAGAGAAATCTCGTCGCAGAGACTTGGGTCCCGCGGGAGATTCACGCGCGGTTACTTCCGGTAGCTGATAAAGGCAGACACTTCCCGGGCCGCGCAGGCCGCGGGGCGGGGCAAAGGCGGGATTCGCTGCTTGGATTGCTGGGCGGAGCTTTGGGGGTCCGGACCTTAGAAAGTCACGCATCCGCGCGCGCGCCTGTGGCTCCCGCTTCTGCGGATGGTGAGGTGGGAGGATTGCTTGAGCGGGGATTTGAGGTTGCAGTCCGAGGCCGCGTCTCCAGATAAATAAATACAACGATAGTCACATATGGTGCTGAATGGTCTACGTGTGCAGGGTCTCAGTGAAAGAATGAGCTTTGGGCTTATGTTGTATGATGACTGCTTTAAACTATTCTCAAAGCGAAACTAGTTACCGATCTGATCTACCAGATCTAATGACCCCCGTTAGCGTAGGCATTCAGTACCCAAGGATAAAAGGGTGGAATATAATGAAAAAGAAATTAAGGCATGCTTTTTCCCAAACCTGGCCCCTGAGGGGAATCTTCTTTTAATGGGGAGTGTTAAGTGATTAAACTGAATACACATGTAAAGCGGTTAGAACAGTGATTAGGAAAGAGTTAACAAATGTTAGTTGCTGCTGTTATTTTCACTGTTGTGCTCATTGTGATTTTTTCGCGTTGACACCAAATGCGTGAAAACAAAAAGGACCCTCCACTCTGGCCTCCCCAGTTCACCTTTACGAGGAGCAACGTTTAATGGTTCTCGAAGGAAGGTGTTTGTTACACCTATTTTGATAGGAATAGCAGTTTATTTACTCTTTTGGTGTTACGCTTCAGTAACTATCATTTGTAGCAACAATCCGCAGTTAGAAAAAATCAGTTTGATATGGCCCCTGATAGTTAATAAACATAAACTTCTGATGCCCCTGGATGCTCATGTCACTATAGGTACAAGTATATATTCATGTTAAAAACACGTCTTTCCCACTAATCTGATTTGAAGCTTAAAATATTTATTTAAACAAGTTTCCAAGTCACCTAAAAATGCATATTCTTAGAATTTAGACTTGGTACAAAAGACTGTAAGATATTTAGGAGTGAAATGATGCCATCTCTTGGATGCTGTCTGTTTAATGTTTGTGGAAAAGTCAGTCTACCTTTCAGCCACTGTATTTTTTATGATTTTACAAATTTATGTTTTATAAATATACATTTATATATTTTATATAATTTATTTTTCTATGCTTATTCCAGAATGTTGCAATTAATGGATTAATACACTAGTATTGTATTTGCAATGGGGACATGTAAAAGAATCTGAAGACGGGAATTTCCGGCCAATCTTGGCCACCTAGTGAGCGGGCCCGGAGGTGCTTATTGCTGCTGTCATGGTTCGTTTGCTAAACTGCATCGTCGCTGTGTCCCAGAACATGGGTATCGGCAAGAAGGGGGACCTGCCCTGGCCAACACTCAGAAATGAATTCGGGTATTTCCAGAGAGTGACCACAACCTCTTCAATAGAAGGTAAACAGAATCTGGTGATTATGGGCAGGAAGACCTGGTTCTCCATTCCTGAGAAGAATCGACCTTTAAAGGACAGAATTAATTTAGTTCTCAGCAGAGAACTCGAGGAACCTCCACAAGGAGCTCATTTTCTTGCCAGAAGTCTGGATGATGCATTGAACCTTACTGAACAACCGGAATTAGCAAATAAAGTAGGTATGATTTGGATAGTTGGCGGCAGTTCTGTTTATAAGGAAGCCATGAATCACCCAGGCCACCTTAAACTATTTGTGACAAGAATCATGCAGGACTTTGAAAGTGAAACGTTTTTTCCAGAAATTGATTTGAAGAAATATAAACTTCTGCCAGAATACCCAGGAGTTCTCTCTGATGTCCAGGAGGAGAAAGGCATTAAGTACAAATTTGAACTATATGAGAAGAATGATTAATATGAAAGTATTTTCTGGTTTACGTTGTTCCCCCTCCCTCTGAAAAAAGTATGTATTTTTACATTAGAAAAAAAGATTTTGTTGACTTTAGATCTATGGATAATTATTTCTAAGCAGCATGTTTTTATTTTCCACTAATCTTGAATATACCAGATACCATTTATGAAACATTCTTGCCGTAACTAAGCGCCTCTCCAAGACCCGGACTGAGTTACCAGCACATGCTCCAGTGAGCTGCCATTCCACACCCATCACATGTGGCACTCTTGCCAGTCCTTGACATTGTCGGGCTTTTCAGATGTTGGCAGTATTTATTAAAGATGAAGATGAGCATACCCTTCAACAGAGCGGTTTCACTGGTGGGAAATACCAAAACCTTCCTGCGTGTATATCCAGAGGTTTGTAGACAAAGGTTGCAGTCTTGTTTGTAACTGAAAAATTGAAAACAATCTGGAAGTCCAGTGATGGGAAAATGAGTATTTTTCTATCTTAGATTGGGGAACGCAAAGCAGATTGCAAGACTGAAATTTCAGTGAAAGTAGTTTATTTGCTAGGTCACACCAGAAATCATCAACTGAGGTATTGCTAAATGGAACTGAGAAGGTAAGAAAACCAGTTTAAAGGGTTGGTTAGGCAATCATTAATTCTAGGGCAGGAAGTAAGTGAGCAGGTTCTCACTGGTAACAAGCTCCATACTGCTGAGACAGCAGGGAAACGCGGGGAGAAAGCTGGAATATTGATCCCCCACTCCTTGGTTGTCATTTCCCTGTCCTGTGTGTGGGCAGAGTGTATTCCAGCTGCTCTATAGCAAGTCCCAGGTGTTTGCAGTAAGAAGCTACTGGAATGCACGGGAACAGTAAATGTCAAACACTTAAAGCAATTCCATGTTTAAGTATTTAAGCTCTTCATACATTTTTTATTTTTTTGACAAAGTTTCCCTCTAGTTGCCCAGGCGGAGAGCAATGGCACGACATCTGCTCACTGCAACCTCTGCCTTCCCAGGTTCAAGCGATTCTCCTGCCTTAGGCTCCGGAGTGACTGAGACTACAGGCACATGCCACCAAGCCTGGCTGATTTTGTATTTTTGGTGGGGACGGGGTTTCGCCATGTTGGTCAGGCTGGTCTCCAACTCCTGACCTCAGGTGATCCACCCACCTCGGCCTCCCGAGGTGCTGGGATTACAGGCATGAACCACTGCACCCGGCAGATCTTCATTCTTTTTATGTAGTCAAAAGTATAAAGCCACACATGGTTTGTTTGAAATATTTTATAATTTTAAGAAATACAGAAGCAGGAAAACAAACTAGTGAGAGATGAAGGTAGTTTAAACCAAAGGGTTGCATGGAGTAAGAAACTTATTTAAGATATATTTTAAAGCTGGAAGTAGCAGGATATTCTGATGGGAGTTTGACTTTGGTTTTGGGCCCACTCAATTTGAGATGCCTTTGAGAAATGAAGAAAGTAGAGACAGAATAAAAGAAAAACTGGCCAGGTGTGGGACTCAGGCCTGTGGTCCCAGCACTTTGGGGGGCCGAGGTTGGCAGATCACTTAAGACCAGCTTGGGCAACATGGTGGAGCCCCATCTCTACAAAAGATACAAAAATTGGCTTGGTATTGTGGCACACATGTAGTCCAATCTACTTGGGGGGCTGAATTGGAGGGAACAATTGAGCCCTCAAGTTCAAGGCTGCAGTGAGTTGTGACTGTGCGGCTGCGCTCCAGCGTGGGTAACAGAAGAGACCCTGTCTAGAAAAAGAATCTGAAAACAATGGGACCATGCCTTGAGAATTCTAGATCTATATTCAGACAAATAATGAAGGGTGAAGGTAAAATAACACATTTTTAGACAAGCAGAGACTCAGGAGTTACTTCCATGTACCCTTTCGTGGGAAGCTAGTGGAGAAATACTCCAGCAAACTGAAGGAGTACACAAACCAGAGAAGACGTGGATCCAGCAAATAGGATCCAACACAGGCAATATTCCAGCTATGGAGCTGGCTTGTTAAAAAAGCAGTAAAAATATTCATAGGTTAGCTGGAGGGAATGGCCCATGCCTGTAGTCCCAGCTACTCAGGAAGTAAGCAGGAGGATGGCTTCAGCCCAGGAGTTCCAGACCAGCCTCGCCACCACAGTGAGATCCCTTCTCTTAAAAATAGTAATAGGTTATTGCCAGATTTGAGGCATATGGAAAGAAGCTCACTGAAGATAAAGCAAAAGTTAAAAAACAAGGAGGCAGGGTTGGTTAGGCAATCATTAATTCTAGGGCAGAAGTAAGTACAGGATAGGAAGCAAGAACATAACAGTTTTTCTCAACAATGAGCAGTATGTACACAGTCATCATGATGTGGTGACTGCTTAGCCCCTAAATCTGGTAACTACTTTGGGACAATATGGGAGTAAAAGTGAAGATAGCGATGGTGTAAGAGCTAAATCCTCATCTGTCAAATCAAGAAATCACTATATAATGTATAAAATATTCAAGAAATGACTAAGTAGTTATATGAGAAAAAAATAGAAGACATCAAAGTCCTTGCTCTGGAGAATTAGGAGGGATGGGGCAGGGTACTGTTAGGATGCATTATAAACTGAAGAGGCTTCTAAAAATGACATGTGTTAATATATGCATTCACTTGAAAAACTAAAAAGATAATAATTTGGAAAATCCAATGAAGGTAACTACCAGAAGGAAAAACTAAGAGAATGAAAAGCTTGCCTCTGGAAGGAACAACTGGTAGGACTGCTGTTTTCATAGTAAGACTTTTGGAGCCATTTGATTTTACTTAAACATTTTCATATTTTTCTTTAATAAAAACAGTTCCATCTTAATAAAAAGTTACACTCATTCATAAAAAAAAAAGAATTTGAAGAAGGTAGTAAGAATCATATAGTTTATTTCTGTTAGAGAAAGGCAATGTGTTATACTTGGAAAGAGGTTATATTTATTTTACCACCTAATTTTGGAACTCAGCATCTATGTATTTTCTGATTTTAAATAAACAACTTTGCTTATGAATTGTCTGAATTTCTAATAATCTCCTTATAATGCCTAACTATACCTTAGTTAGGGTAGGTTTTCAAATCTTACTAGTTATTTCTTTTTTTGGGTTACCAGCTCATGTCCACTTATCTATAGATGTGTTAGTATCATTTTATTTATATTTGAGGTGATAACCATGTCAGATGTTAAAATACCCAATTTTTATTCCCCCTCAAAAAACAGGTATCTATTATTCTGTTTCCGAAAAGATAAAGGATTACTCCTATTTTGATAACCTATACTGTACTTTATTGAAAACTTATGTTTGGATTTGTTCTTTGGATCAGTTGGAATATATTTCTTGATAAATTAATAAACCATTATTAGCAGAATCTCAGTTGCAAAGCATATTCCACTTAGCAAAAAATGTACTAACTAAAGCCAAGGCTGATAAAGTTTATAAGCTACAGCTTTATTTGTATAAGCAATTTAGTTTGTGAATAACTTTTGCTATCTAGGAGCATTTGATTTCGTTAGTTGTATTCTATAGGTGAACTGTTCCAGGCTGTTCACAGGTTTTACATATTAAGGGAATTCTAGTCTTCATCTGGCATTTATAAAAGCACTTAATTTTAAACTTGCAGAAAGCATGGTACTTAAATAAGTTATACAAAATTATAAATTTCCCTCCTTCACTACAAAAGTAAACCAAACTACACTTCTTTCTAATGTTGTTTCTATGCATAGTTTTATGTTTGATGTCAGTTACATACAATATAATATGCATACTATAATATATGCATTTTACACATAAAGGCACATAATATGATCTTTTAAATAAATAAAAACATATCTATTGACCAATAGCTTTAACACAAGACAGACATCAAATCCTCTAACATCATATGGTGAAATACTATTTTTAGCTGCATTTAAAATCACAACATTCTTTCCCATATACATAAAAACTTGCAGAGAGAAGAAAGTTTTGAGTGTAAAGTAACAAAAAAAATGCATTATTTTAATCTACTGATTTAAACTGTTTTCTAATAATCATATTTAAAAATCTTTACTTATTTTATTACCCAAAGGAAATCATTTAAATCTACCAAATGAAAAGAGAAAAGGAATATTGATATAAATTATTTTTATTGTGTGAAAATGTCAAAATTTAGAATAAAAGTGTGACATATAATAAAATAGGCATTTAATTGTTAAAAATACAGCTGGATTTACAAAACATAATAAAGTGTTTTTAAAAAGCTTAAGGAATAAAACTTAATTTTCTGAGAGAGGTATATAAAACATGAATTCTATTTTATAATATATTTAATTTTAAAATAATTTATTTTTATTCAATGAAGTCAGTAGCTACATTATAGTAAACACAGACAGAAAACAAAAATTTAAAAACACATATACTCCCAAAGTAGATAAATATTTAAAAGATGGCAAAAGTATAAGTTTAGTTTAAAATTGAGTAAATGTTACAAAAAGTTGTGTCATTTTCCCTCTAAAATCCTTTTCAAAATTTACATTCTGTCTTTTTGTGTTGCTTTTAATCACATTTCAGCCACCTCTCAAATTTAGAAATTTATGAATTTTAGATATGAAGTCAAATTCTTTTAATTCAGTGTGGCTGGTAAGTCCCATGTACAAACTCCAAGAATATATACAACGCTGACTAGAGTATAGGTGACCTGATTATTGAAGTTCGGTGAGTTAAAAAATGTGAATAAAATCTGATGTTCTGAAGTAAAAATTTTAAAGTAAATAATTATATTAAATAGCATAAAATGTACTTAATGTTATTATCAGATACTAATATATGTCTGTTGTGTCAGTACAAGTTACCAAAAGCACCAATCTTAACAAGGTGATACAGAAATCATTCTGTTTATAGTATTTTCACTGGGATATAAAGTTTTGTTTTCAATTAAATGCAACATTATGAATCTATTATTCAAAATATACTATAGAAGTCTGTCTAAATGCCAAATACATAATCTTAGGGATGCCATTCTTAAGTGCAAGAGAAGTACTATCATCTTAAATTAAGAAATTATTTTGGAACTATTTCTTAAGTAATTTGAGCCAACATTTTTATTCTCATTGCTTTAGTACCCAAGCTGTTTCCTAGTTGTAAATCACAAGTCTCTGGGCCTGCAGTAAGTTTTTCAGTCTTTCTGCCTTTAATTTCATAGTTTAATTTCAAGGCATGAAAGAGTTAGAATCACCTCAAAGAGTCACTGCAGCTTCTGACAGAACAAGGGAGTAATGGGGAGCACCTTGATCTCTGAAAGTGTCTAACCTTTAAAATAGGACTTTATTTAGACTTTTTTTTTGAGGCAGAGTTTCGCTGCTGTTCCCAGTCTGGAGTGCAATGGCAAGATATCAGTTCACTGCAACTCCGCCTCCCAGGTTCAAGTGATTCTCCTGCCTCAGCCTCCCAAGTAGCTGGGATTACGGCATGCACCACGCCCGGCTAATTTTTGTATTTTTACTAGAGACAGAGTTTCATCATGTTGGTCAGGCTGGTCTCAAACTCCCAACCTCAGGTGACCCGCCCACTTTGGCCTCCCAAAGTACTGGGATTACAGGCATGAGCCACCACGCCTGGCCCCAAGATATTTTAATAATATGTCATAGAATGTATTTTGATTAATTTCAAAAACATTTAGGTACAAAAGATATTTCTAGTCTCTCTCACTGAGTACTGTTTTCAAATCATATAATTGGTAGAATAAAGATCTGAGAATCTACTATTTCAAAAATATATTATTTTTAAATTAGGTCAAATTAGGATGTACACTTAAAGAATTACAAACCATACTTCAAGCCATATAAATATATCCTATTTGTATAGTTCATGTCTGAAAGTAAATAAACACTGTTTTCCAGACACAATTTAAACAAATCATCTATTAAAAAGGTATATAATCAATATCATAGTAATTAAAATTTTTAAAGTTTAAAAAAATATAAAAATAGTTTTAAAATTTTGGGTATAAATTCCTAGAAATTCCCCTTCTATGTACATGTATCTTTTAAAAAACAATATCTAGAAATACAGACTATTAAACAAATAATAAAGAAAGTGCAGAGTCCACTGGCTCTTTTCTAAAGTTCTCCCTCAGAAGTATGCTCATGAGTGGGGATGTCTAAACCAGAGTCAATACTAAATCTTGCTAATTTGGTCCAAATGCTGATTTTATGTACTGGTCATTGTGCTTCCTGGCTTTTTTAACCATGAAAAACACAAATAAGTAATTATCAAGTCAGGTCCTTGAGTATTAATCTTCTCACTAAAATTGCAATGGTTATCTTGCCCCAGTTATCAGTATTCAAGATGTTTCTTCTTCTGAGAAAGAAAAATGTCCCAGTTCACCTGCCAATATGACTTGTTTATGAGATCACATCATAAGCATCACTGTTAGGTCGCTGTGGCACAGCCAGGGGAGGCAGAGGCTTTCCATAGAAATCTAAGTAAAGAAAGAAAACCAAATGCACGAAACACTTATGGTAAATCAAGATTTTTGACACAGTTCATTATTTTTCAATCAAAATCTTTTAAAAAATAAGACATTCTAAACTTGGCAGGTGAGACCATGCATGCAGAAGATAAGAGAAAAAAAAAAAAATCAGAATCCAAGAAAACTTAAATTCAAAATACAATCACTAGAAAAAATTCCTAATTGTAGATTCAAAATTAATTTCTCCTTAATAAAAAGCTGCATCTAATGGATATATTTATTATTACTTTTGTTTCCTATTACACATTCACACTGGAAGAGAACAGATACAAAATATTCAAAATCTATGGAACTTTTAATTCAAAAATCTATAAACCTGGTAATTCTACTCCATATTCTTAGGCAGTGGCTGCTACTTGTAGGGTTATTTGTGTGTGTGTGTGACTGTTGGTTTGTTTTTTTCTGAGACGGAGTTTTGCTCTGTTGCCCAGCCTGTAGTGCAGAGGCGTGACCTCAGCTCACTGCAACCTCTGCCTCTTGGGTTCAAGCGATTCTCCTGCCTCAGACTCCCAAGTAGTTGGGATAACAGGCGTGTGCCACCATGCCCCGCTAATTTTGTATTTTTAGTAGCAATGGAGTTTCGATTTGGGCTGGGCTGGTCTCGAACTCCTGGCCTCAAGTGACCTACCCGCCTCAGCCTCCCAAAGTGCTGGGATTAAAGGCGTGAGCCACCACGGGGCATATAGGTATTTTAGTAGAGGTATTAATTATTCCAGTGTTCTTGAAAGTTGGAATCTTTTACAATAATGCTTCAATAGAGTCCAATGATTTGAGGCAATTTTATGCAAAGGAGTCTTATTTTGTCCATTATGGTAAATTTCCATTTCATAATTATCAAAAATTGGCTTATAAACTTCCTGGTACATGTAAACCTTTAGTTAGTACTTTCTGGTCTATTACCTTAAAATTATTCTAGATACATAGGTGTTCAGAAACACTTAAAATGAATATATTAATAGGGGGAAATGATTTTTAAAACAACTATCAATTCAAAGCAATTACTAAGCTGCAAGGATGTCTAGACAAATCTTAATAGCATACAATAATGAATTCAAGGTATGGGTTTCAAAGCTGGACAGGCCTAAGTTGACATTCTGAATCTGTCATTTACTAGGTATGTAACCTGGGGTATAGGCTCCTCACACGCAAAATGGGGATATTGTTGCCCTTCTCATAAAGATATTTCGGAGAATTAAAATGATATAAATACCTAAAGTGCTTAGCAATGTGATAGACACATGGTATATGTAATTATAATTGCTGTAATTAAAGTGGTAAGAGGCATTCAATTATTTTGATAAATTTAAACTAAGCTTTCTCTAATTTCTTGAATTCAAAATTAATAGAATTTTCATACAAATAGAATTCACTATTAAACCAGAGTGAATATATTTTTGAATAGGTTTTACCTTTAGAATTTTAAAATAAAAAAGATATAAACATGTAAGAAATGCCTTTTTCCCTTCTCAGAAATTAGTTTATTCAGCTGATTTTGACTTTTGCTATTTCCTTTTTTTTTTCTTTTTTACTCTCTCTCCTCTGTCTCCTTCTCTTTCACAAGATGGGGGTCTCACTAGGTCACTATGTTGCCCAGACTGGTCTGAAACTCCTGGCCTCAAGAAGGCCTTCTGCCTCAGCCTCCCAAAGTGCTGGGATTACAGGCTGAGCCACCCCATCCAGATGATTTTCTACTATTTCTTTGCCAGAAAATCAAATCATTCTATACAAAGAAGATTTCTTATTTGTAAAGTATGTAAGTTGATCTTAGTGCCCAACCAAAATGACCAACTTAATTGCCAACACATTTTTATAAAAGGCTTCAACTTCTTTACCATGAAAATTGAGGAGCAGTAAACCACACAAAAATTTTATCTTCCTTCATGATTTTAAAATTTGAAAATATTCTTTAGTTTGTGCATTTGGCACTCTTACCCCAACATCATCTTTTGATTGTAAAGCATAGACAAAGAGTGTTTACAAAATGAATACAGATTCTCTTTTTAAGTCTCTTCTCTAAATGCAACTGTCTGACCTGTTACACTGAGCAAGCTTCGTAGGCAGTAAAAGCAATTAGAAAAGTAGAATAAAATTGCCGTTAATGTAAATCTCTATACTCAAAATACAAGTAGGGGACATAAAGATGGCAACAACAGACGCTGGGCGCTAATAAAGGGAGGGAGGGATGGGCACTGAAAAACTATCAGGTACTATGCTCATTACCTGGGTGATGGAATCATTCAGACTCCAAACTTCAGCATCATGCAATATGCTCACGTAATAAACCTGCACATGTACCCCGTGAATTTAAATAGAAGTTGAAATTATTTTTTATAAAATACTTAAAGGAAAAAAAAAGTACAAGTCTCTGCCTTAAAAATTCCCAATTTGACTACAGCATATTAGTTTTCAACTCAGTATATTTTAAGCCAAACCAAATTTAGCCAATTTTTAATTATCCACTCTAGTTTATATTTTGTCTACTTGTCATAAACCTTTTATCAATATACTTTGAATATAAAGGCAAATAAATATGTACAAACTTAGAAAAAGAAGAGGATTCAAGTATGTAATTGATACCTATCATCAGGATCTCAGATTAACATCTCATGATGAACTCTAAAAACTACTAAATGTAAGCTTTTGATACTAAAAATTTATATTTATTATATCTTTCTTTCCCAATTAAAAGCAGAGTTGACTGTACATTTTCTTAACTCCACTTTTAACACTCTCCATAATTTTATATTTTCTCTTTCTTACCTACTCAATGCACATAAACCTAATCTCCTGTCACTGGCAACTTCAGGTTATTCTCCAACTAAACAATATTCTTTCCTACCTTTCTACCTTGAAATAGTCTGTTTCTTCTGCTTACTGACTCTTCTCATTCTTTGAAGACCTCGTTCTAATACCACTTTCCCTAACTGCCCATGCACAGTACTCCTATTGTGCATAGTACTCTGTACACCACAGAACTCATTGTCATATATACCACAGTACGCTGAAGAACTGTCCTCTCTATACGGGAGGATCCTCACAAATACAGAATGCACATCTTATTCATCTTGTTATTACTAACATTTTAACAAACAACAAAATAGTTGTTTGTTAAATGAGTTCAATAACAGAAAAAATATGTCGTATGAAAATTTTTTTCTTCATATGCATATGTGTATACATATAAATATACACACTAACATTACCTAGTTCTCTCTGACAACACAGTGAATATTTACATTAACAATGTACTCTAATGTAAGCAAGTTCACTAAGAGTTGTATAATAAAAAAGAAATCTACTGTAGTCAATATAGACATCATGATGTAAAGTGAGAAAAGTAAACAGAGATATGAGATTCCACTGAAAATACCATTTCAGTAATTCTGATGTAGTCTAAGGACAAACTTCTATTTCTTTAAAAATGTAAAAAAAAAAAAAAATCTATTAATCTTCACTAACAATTATCAAGAAATATTTCATTACTGACCTATATAGAATTCTGAAAAAAAAAAAAGCAAATAGCACATTTATATTTATGTACTTTCTGAATAAAAATATTTAAACTGGTTTGGTATAATTTCAAATTATATGGTAATGCTTTTCTAAAGATAAAACTTCTGACTTATTTTCTAGTAAGAGAAACCAAATTATAGACTAGGTAAACACAGAGCTATCATAAAAGGAACTGGCTGTTCTTAACGAACAAGTTTATTGAGCCACAATTATCTACAATTCTTTTGCATTCTAGAAATATTTTACTGAAGGGACCTAGACTGAGGGTCTGTAATCAGAACTTCTCCCTGTTTTATAAAGCAGTTCTCTACTTCTCCTAAATATCCTTCCTCTAGTTTTTGCATCCTAGAATTCGAATGCCATAAAGTAGCTAGACTACAGCATATGTTAGTTATATTCAAAGAAAATTGTTCTTAATTCAATAAAGCTGTTAGTAACTTTCTACTTTGTCAAACTTCATTTGGTTTACTGATTTGATCTCTGATGTTATAAACTGTGTTATCTTTATTTCACTTTAATATACAGTAGCTGGTTGTCTTATTAGGAATAGAGAGAAAATGTGGCATTGGGTATATTGGGCATATACAGGAAACTATAGCTTTTAACACTTAAATTATCATTGTAATGTCTCATAGTTTAATTGTTTTAAAACGTTTTCTAACTCCTTGTATATATATAAACACAAGCTATGATTCTTTTTCCTTCTGTATTCTAAGGTAAACAACAAATCAAATTATATAGATGTAAAGCATGCTTAAGAATAAAAAATTAAATAATATGAAAAAAGAGAAGTATAATAAAAAAGGATGGCTGTGGATTTGACAGGCTTCCAAAACTAAAACATAAGTTTACTGAAGTTACAAGGTTAAAGAAAAGTGCATGTAACATGTACAGAAGACATCTGAAAACCAATCCTTTTGCATTACCATTATGACGTGTTTCACCAAGAGGCTCAAGTTTTGGAAGTCTAGTGACTTTAGGGGTTCCCCAGCCAACTAAAGAAAAAGAAAAACATTTAAAAATACTGTTAAACAAGGTCTCTTTAGGTCTGTTGAGAGGATCAAAGGAAGCATATGTAGCATTCAATGTCAATTCAGTATATTGAATGATGGTAATGAATAGCCATAAACCCATTTTAAATGGCTTCTATATTTTAAAATGTAATTATAGTCTGCTAACATCTGCTTTGAGTTTTTAATAATTTTTAATAAAAAATAGAAGCACCTTCACCTCCATCAAAAACAAACTCATGCTATCATTCTAACTCTAAGCAGAAACTAAATATTTTCTTAATAAATGGAATACTGGAAATGAGTCTGTAAGAAATTCTTAAAAGAAAATGTTACCAAATACTTTCTAAAGCCTTGTAGCAGGGATGTAAGAGCACTATAACACATAATTATCTAGTCATGACATATGTATTGAGCAGCTATAGTAGGTGAGGTACTAAGCTTAGTGCTGAAAAGTTACTCTCAATTATTGTGGAAGTGCCAGTGTCTTACATGCATTATTCCATTTAATCCTCATAACAACTTAGGACATGGGTAGGTATGTTGAAAATATATTAGAAAAAGTAATACATCTTGGTTTCAAATGTTAAGTTTCAGGATGAAAGGTCCCCCCCGCTTTTTTTTTTGAGACGGAGTCTTGCCCTATCGCCCAGGCTGGAGTGCAGTGGCACAATCTCGGCTCATTGCAACTTCTGCATCCTGGGTTCAAGCCATTCTCCTGCCTCAGCCACCCGAGTAGCTGGGATTACAGGTGCGTGCCACCACGCCCAGCTAATTTTTGTATTTTAGAAGAGATGGGGTTTCACTATGTTGGCCAGGCTGGTCTTGAACTCCTGACCTTGTAATACGCCCACCTTAGCCTGCCAAAGTGCTGGAATTATAGGCATGAGCCACCATTTCCAGCCTTTTGTATCTTTAGTAGAGACAGAGTTTCACCATGTTGGCCAGGCTGGTCTCGAACTCCTGACCTTGTGATCTGCCCATCTCAGCCTCCCAAAGTGCTGGGATTACAGCAGTGAGCCACCACGTCCAGCTGGTCCAATGTTTTAAAGGCTCATATTAACCATCCATCACAAAACTTTAATTAACATCTAGGTACTAATATTTCAAATAGAACTTGAACATATTCTAGGAAACATTGGATAAAGTTTTCTTAATAGTTTTTACTTATTTTTTCCTTTATAAACTTTGTTTATCAAGGGAATGGACATTTATTTTAGCAAATTTTGTTCAAATAAAATATTCTTTTTTACAAATATACAAGATAATGAATATACAGAATAAAAATGACAAGATTCCTTTTTTCTTTTCTTCTCTGTTGTTTAAAAGAATATTTCTAAATTCAGTATCAGTATCAATTTACTCACCAGGAGGAGGAGGTGGGGGTGGTGTTGGACTCTCAGGAGCACCGTCATCTATATTAAGTGGTTCTACCCGGTGTATCCTTTTCATTCTTAGTTTCTTAGTTTTCTTTTTACCATTAGCTAGAAGAATATAAACATGAAATTGTATATCTTTAGGAAGAAGTGAACTTTTATAATAGAAAACAAAGAATAAAACAAGAATATTGATGTTAACATAAAAACATCCTGACTATTCAACTTTGGAAATGGTTACCAACAACCAAATGTGCAGTTGCATTTACTAAGAATATATATTTTTATGAATGACAAATGAATAGGATACAACAAAGAGCCAAATGTCTGTATTTTAATTTCTGAGAGGTTTTTCAGACTACAAAAAAAAATGTCATATGAAACAAATAATTGTGTAATTGTAAGAGTTTCCATGAAATTCATAATAATCTGGGGAAAGAAGCTATTCATTACTGTGTCACTCAGTATATTTGATTTCTATCAGTGGGATAAGTAGAATGATTCTAGGTATAAAGAGTTAAAACATAATCCTTTGAGGAGAGATCCAAGATGGCCGATTAGCATCAGCTCAGGATTGTAGCTCCTAGTGAAAGCGCAGAGAACGAGTGGACGCTGCACTTTCCGACGAATTTTTGTTGCCCACAGACCGGGAGTTTCCTGGCAGAGGAGCCACACGGGTCGCCAGCACGACTCTTTTGGCCGGCGCGGCTGTTTTGCCGGCGCCCCAGCACGGCACTTTCCAGTGCGGAGTATACGGGACGGTCGGGCTCGGCTGGTCCCATCCCCACAAGGAAAACAGCAATTGGAAGCGCTGAGGACTGAGAGTTTCACAGCAAGCACAGCGAACCCGGGAAGGTCCAGCTCTGTGGGGAAGGGGCGTCCGCCAAAGGAAAACTAAGAAACAAAAAAACTTCATCACTGTGCGGAGAGAGATCCAAGATGGCCGCATAGCAGCAGCTTAGGATTGTAGCTCCCAGTGAAAGCGCAGAGAGCAAGTGGACGCCGCAATTGCAGACGAATTTTTGATGCCCACAGACTAGGAGATTCCCGGCGAAGAAGCCACCCGGGTCGCCAGCGCGACTCTTTTGGCCGGCGCAGCGCTTCTCGGTGTGGATTGTACGGGACTGGATGCCCTTTTAGTCGGGCTCGGCTGGTCCAATCCCCACAAGGAGAACAGAAATTGGAAGCGCTGAGGACGGACAAAGCACAGTTGAACCCGGGAAGG
>PVKP010030444.1:0-27921 GCA_004027715.1 Plecturocebus donacophilus
CCTCTGCTTAAGGAAGAATAATTTAAATAATAAATAGGCTGGTCCAGCTGGGTACAGTTGCTCATGCCTGTAATCCCAGCACTTTGGGAGGCTAAGGCAGGTGGATCACAAGGTCAGGAGTTTAAGATCAGCCTGGCCAATATGGTGAAACCCCGTCTCTACTAAAAATACAAAAAAATTAGTCAAGAGTCGTGGTGTGTTCCTGTAATCCCAGCTACTCAGGAGGGTGAGGCAGAAGAACTGCTTGAACCTGGGAGGCGGAGGTTGCGGTGAGCTGAGATCACGCCACTGCACTCCAGCCTGGGTGACAGAGTGAGACTTCATCTCAACAAACAAACAAAAATAGGCTGGTCTGAAGGTAGTGAGTTATCTCAATTGATTGCTCACTGTGAGTGTTTAACTCCTTGTTCTACTCTTTCCGCTCTTCTCACTACTGCACTTCACACACACAAAAAAATTAAAAATAGAAAAGTGGTAGCCTACCTGGCGAATGTGCATGGTCAGCTGGTGCTGGGTAGTGCAAATCTTCTCACATAGGGGGCAGTTATAGGAAGACTTCTCCTCTTTCGTTTCCTAAAAAGAGAGATTAAAAGGGAAGATAAATTTCACATTACAGTCAACGAATGCCTTTTCTTTCTGTAATAACCACTTGTGTCTCTGTAGCTGAGAGCATGGGCTCCAGAACCTACCCAGGTATGAGCTTGTGCAAGTCACTATCCTGTCTGCCTCAGTTTCCTCATTTGAAAGATGGAAAAAACAGTACCACCTACTACACCATGCTGTGATGCAGGTTAAATTAACACATGCAAAGCACTAGAACAGTGCTGAGATTATAGTAAGTGCTCAATAAATACTAGCATTCGAATTACACAGATACCACTTAATCATCCGTGATGGCAAAAAATTAAGCATCGACTCACAGAAGAGCTAGAAATGAATACATTCCTCCCCAAGTCCAACCTGGGTTCCAGGCTCTATTTTCCATCAGGTTTCAGGGCCTCCAAGAACACATGAGAGACAGTAAGATTCTCATCAAAAAAGCCCACCCTACCAAGAGGAAGCCCTCAGTGCCCAGCTGTGCACCCAGTAGGCATGCTGTGATTCCTCTGCCCACTGCTGCATCTGCTTAACACTGCTCATAAATAATCAATAAAAATATCACTCCGAGAAGATTGCTGTCCTCATCACGACAACTTTGATAGGAATGCCAACCCAAGCTAAAGACTCCCACAGAAGGTAACAAAAGAACCAACTCACTACTTGGTGAGGGGGCTCCTTTCATGTTCCCTCAGAATCCACAGGTCAAGCAGGATGTTTTGCCTTTTTAAGAAAAAGCCGATGTCATTCACTAATCCTACGCTACAGATCCTCTTTCTAAATGATTCATGTAGAGTTCTAGACTGTGTGCATCATTGACTCCTCACCCTCACAGTCCTTAAGCAACACGGTTCCTGTCTCCATACCCAAAACTAACTGGACCTAGGCTTGGATACCTCTTGGGAATTTGGTGTTGGGATACTCAGATATTTCTAAAGATCAGTAGAATCACCTTGCGGGCTTTTTCTATGCATTTAACGAGATTCTTGACATGCTACATCAGTCACTAGGGGACTGGGGTTGGGGGAGTAGAACCCCAGAAATCTGTCTCACAAGCTCCCCAGATTATAGTGATATGTGCTCAGGTTTGAGTATGGCTACATTTCTAAGTTGGGTGATTATGAGCACTTCAAAGTTCATGGAGAGGTGGGGCTAAACCCAAGAAGGCTTACACTTTGGCAAGCCCAAGCCAGGAGAAAGTAGTGTGGAAGATGTCAGGGCTAACCCAACGGGATGGAGGGCACTGTCCCTAGGGCGGGATGCTCCATCTAGGCTCTGGGTCATTTCCTGTCCTCGGGCATCTTCCAAGAGATCACTTTTTACTTGTATTCATTTGAATGAGTTTCTGCTCCTTGCAAATAACACCCAATTATTGAGCACTTACTATGTGCTAACTCTGTATACAGAACCGTCAGGGTTTTTTCACAACCACTAAGAGATGAGCACTATTATCGATCCCATTTTCTGGATGAGGAAACTGGGGTACAGAGAGACGAGTAACCTGCTCCAAGCCAGAGAACTATTAAGTGGTAGGCACAGCATTAAAACCCAGGCCAGCTGCTCCACAGCCCATGCCCTAAACCACTATGCTATATAAAATCTGACCAAAAGAAGGATTAACCCCAAGGCACAGAAAGAAAACACTCTTGTGGTTGCATATGAGAGATGATGAAAATAAAAGTCACCTTGAAGACTATAAAAACAAATGGCACCATAAACCAGATGGGTGGAATGAAGGCATGATGATGTCTAGCTCACAGCCACCTTCTCTCTATCTCCTCTTCAAAGATGAACAAGTCTCATTCTGAGCAACAGGAACTTTAAAAACAAAAACAGAACCTCACTGTTGCCCAGGCTGGAGTGCAGTGACATAATCTTGGCTCACTGCAACCTCCGCTATCCAGGTTCAAGTGATTCTCCTGCCTTAATCTCCCAAGTAGCTGGAACTACAGGTATATGCCACCACAGCTGCAGAGATGAGGTTTTGCCATGTTGGCCAGGGTGGTCTCAAACTCCCAACCTCAGGTGATCCACCCACCTTGGTCTCCCAAAGTGCTGGGATTACAGGCATGAACCACGGTGCCCAGCTGGAACTTTTTTCTAATCTGTGGAATTGGGTCTAAGAACTAGGCATGCTCCACATTTTCTCACTTTCAAAAAGAATTAAGGATATGGATTCTACAAAAGATGAACATCCTAGAAAGTGAGAAAAAAAATTCCCAGTCTTACTCATTCATCATACTAATAGTTATTTCTGAGGTATAATTGGGGGAGGGGATGTCACACTTTTTCAGCCCAGTTCTACTATTGCAGTCGGAATAGAGCTGGCCAAGGAACCTCATGGGGATGGGGGTGGGGTGGGGAGAAACAAAAGCAACAGCAATAAAATAAGAACACTTGGTATAACAAGGAGGGATGTCTCACAGCCAGGCCAGAAGTTGGGGACGAGTTCAATCTCTGGGGTATTGTCAAATTAGTAGATAACTCACCAGCAGAACGTAAACACATGTTGAAAAAAAAAAAAATCACCAGGCCTCCAAGTGACCAGCCACAGGGAAACACATTTTTTTTTAAATCATCTTGCATTCACCTTGCAGTAGACAGCAGGCACACTGTGTGGCTGGTGGGGCTGACTGGTGTTATGGGGTGAATCATGAACTGATACCCAAATCTTCTCTGAGGCTGGCAGCAGTGTGCTAAGACCATCATACAGGTCTACAAAATCCAGGGTATCTGGGAGGAGGTCTACAGACCCAGATGTAATCTTTTAAAATAAACCAGGCCAAGAGTGGTGGCTCATGCCTATAAACTCAGCATTTTGAGAGGCTTGAGGTGGGAGGATCACTTGAACCCAGGAGTTTGACACTAGCCTGGGCAATATAGTGAATCCTCATCTCTACAAAAAGTTTTTTTATGATTAAAAAAAAAAACAAAGCCAGATATCACAGTAATTAAGACAGTTTACACACATTAGCTGTACAGTTTATGAAACTAGGAATCAACCATGCTTTGGTGAGAAATAAAGACCCTGTCTCTATTTAAAAAAATAATAATAATAAAATGAACCTAACAGAAAAGAGAGCTCTGTGATACTGGAAGAGAGGCTCTACCGGAAAATTTTGTTTTTGTTTTTTATAGGACATTGGGGGTGGGGTCTCATTATATTGCCCAGGCTGGTCTTGAACCCCTGGGCTCAAGTGATCCTCCCACCTCAGCCTCCCAAGTAACATGGATTACAGACATGCCATCATGCCCAGCACCCTAATGGAGAATTTTGAATCCAGTTATTGCAGCTATGCTAGTGGAAGGAGCACATTTCCTGAGATGAAAGACAAAATTAGCAGCTAATGTGATAACTAACCATTCCATAATGAAACAATCTGGCACCCTTGTCAGCATCCGGCTGTGGCTAATCTCTCCTGGAACTCTGAGCTCACACAGATGGGACTTTCCCCAGGCTCCCTCTCTCAGCCTTCCCTGTCTAATCCACAGGTAAGGAGAATGCTTCCTTCTCCCCCATACTCTCCCCACTGAGTTTTTTTTTTTTTTTTTTTTTTTTTTTTTTTTTTTTTTTTTTTTTTTTTTTTTTTTCAGATTAATAACTATATTTATCAGACTACCACTGGCCCAGACCTCCATTTCAAAAGCAAAGTCAGGATACCAGATCCCTGGAGGAGAAAGGAGGGTGATGAAAGGTGACCCTGCCCCACCTGCACAGTTGCCTCCTCACACCGTAAGAGGCAGCCTCCAGTTAGCATGCAGACATGCGAGATGCTGTGGGCATCCTCCAGGGCCCTAACTACCGTCTCTGATCTGGAGCCTGGATTTTGGACAACTTGGAGATATATGAGGAAAAGCTCTTCCTGTCACTCCACTTGTTCCTGGTTGAGCAGAAGGATGAGGACGACAACCTTGTCTGTCTTATTCTTCCCCAAATACCTGGCACCTGGCACCTGATACAGTAGCTAGCTGGATACAGGAACTAGGTACAAATTGTCCAATGGGTTGATGGATGGAGAGATGGATGAATGGACAGTCACATGAAAGTGGAAATAAACCTTTTCTTCCCAGAGCTAGCACTCCTTCTCGACTCAGGCCACAGTCATACAGGCTGAGAATTTTCTCAGGCACCCATAGGAAGAGAGGCACAAGGAGAAAAGGAAAAAAAGAGAGAGAAAGGAATCAATGTTCCAACCCTAAAACATCATGGAACTCTGCCAAGTTCTCATCCTTGAGCAAGGTGTGGAGAAATGCACCTTCCCACACACTGCTGGCAAGGTTTGGGGCTGGTACAACTTTTCTTGGAGGGCAAGTTGTATTGAAAGCCTTAATTAAGGCTCTATTTCTAAGAATTTATAGAAAACCATCATATCAATACTCAGAGAATTCTCTATAAGGACAGCCACAGTAGAATTATTTATAAAAAAGAAAATCAGTTCACAAAAGCCCAGCAGGTTTGCTTTCTCATCCATCTCTGGTTCCTGAACAAACGAAAGACCACCTTCTCTCCAAGGATTTAGTATAGCCTCATTAAGTCAGTTAAACCAAATTTTAAACTCAAGGAAGTCAATTTATATTACATGGATCCAGAGATGAAATGAGAATTATTCACTCTCTGTCATCTTCCTCCACCTTCCCTCTGTTCAACAATATGTTGTCATGACAGCAACAACTTTTTGAAAGTGTCTCATTTATATATACATTAAAGATTCATCTTATTTCCCAATAGAGAAGACATTAACTTTTATAGTAGCATTAACCCTTCCCAATTCCACCTATTTACTTTCCCACGTCTCCTGATCCAGTGAAAAATCAAGACTAAATAGCATCTCAAGTGGAATTCTCTGAAGCCAAATTTGGTGCTTTTCAAGGATAGAAAGCTGAACAACAGCCCTAGCACAAGCAGTCCTTATTTGCTACCTAATCTGAAGACACTGAAAAATACCCAGGTATGTGAATGAGGAAGCAAACTACATCACAGTAGAGAAATCAGTCACGTTCCCTGCCACGGCCATCACGTGAAGAAAGCTTGAGTTAAAATCCAATGATGGGCCAAAAATAAGGGCGCTTCCACCAACACTGGCACCACAGCAAAGAAAACTTTCTCCATGAAAGGAAACTAACATAAGCTGTGAAAATTTTGCTCTTGAAAAATGATTAAGTCCGCTGGGTATGTCTGTTTTATTCCAAATTCTTCTAAGATTTTATCACAGGAAACTGGAAAACATCTCCCAATGTCTCATGGATTGAACCCACCAGAGGTCACCACCAGGTACGAACACTTACCTGGTTCCTTCTGCCAATCCGATTTGGTCCTGGAGGCTTCGAGGGGGACTTCATGCCCTGGGGGCTCCTGCCATTCTCTGTGACCTTCCCTACACTCATGACCGCCGACATCATGGTGTTGATGGAAGACAGGTCTGAATCTTCCAAGCCAACAGGCGAACTTGACGTCATTGGGACAGAGGCTTAAGCTTCTAAGAAGCCTCTGCCATAAAACTGAAAATTGGAAATTGCTGATGTGATCATGAGGAAGTTTAGGCTTCTATCATTGCCGGGGCGCTGGCCATGACTACTCTAATTGTCATTCAGGTCAAAAACATCCAATATTCTCTTTCTCCAGTTAACTGCCACGTTCATGCCCAGAATGATGGAAACTTTCATCTAAACAAAGTCTTGGCATACCAAGGACTAAATATCCTTGCTTTTTTTCTGAGTGTGCACTACCAATAGGACTCAATGTCATGAGAGGCTGGTTTCTTTATCTTTCCTAATCTAGGTTAGGCAGAAGTGGGAAAGGCCAAGCCAACAATTACAAGGTCCAGAAAGCTGCCACCCTGTATGAATGTAGACCTAAAACTAGTAATGAGAAACACAGGTTTCATTTAACTCCACTGCTGTAATACAGTGACTTTCGTGGGGAGCCTGAATTTTATAAGAAATTTGAGACGTCAACGCTATCAGAATTACAAACAAATTTCAAATTGACATATAAAAGCCTGTTTCTTAAAAAATTGTAAACAAGCAGGTAACATACCCTAGAAAATGGAAAGAAGAACCCCCCTTCCACCACCACACTGCTGATTACCTCCATTTTTTGACCCAACTGATAGACTATGAAATTTTCCCCTGCTGTAGCTATCATCCACATGGAGTAGGAAATGAGTCTGTGTTGACCTCTTTTCTTCTTCTCTTGGTAGCACTCGTTGACACTGGAAGGGAAGCAAAGGTCCAAAATGAACACCTTTTCACTTAGTGAAGAAAAAACTGAAATTGTTGATTTCCCGTAATCTTAGACCACTGTATTCACAAAAATGCCAGGAGCACAAATGAGAGGCAATGTCTGCCTTTCTTTCTTCCAAAACCACATTCTGTAGCTGTTTCTCAACCTTAACTGATCTTAACCCCTGCAGTGCTGCCTGCCACGCATACTCCCAACAGCCAAAATGACACTGTAGTATTTTAATTTCTGAAGCTCGTATGTATACCCATGCATCAAATTTTCATTCATGCTGTGCCTCAGTCCCTTGCAAGGATGCTCAGGCTCCACTTAACCCATCTCCTGCCTCTACCTAAAGGTGACCAAAGACAAAACAGTTTAGGCATTTGCTAAAGGCTGAGTCAAGACACTCTTAGGACAGAACCTGATGACACGAAAAAAATGACCAAAGGGAAAACTATGGCCCATGGATATGTCACAATTCACTTCTTCAGGCCATGTGCATGTGTATTCCTTGCAACTAGAACTAAATGGCTAAAGGTCTGGCCAGTAGGTATGAAGTCTACTGCTTCCCTCAGTTTATCTAGGAAGATATTCTATAGCTGAAGCCCTACCATAGGTATTAGGATATTAATATCCTATTATGCCATAATGTGTGCTAATAAATTCTACAAGTCCACAACAGCAGCTGAAGATCAAGCTCATCATCTCAGCTGTAAAGAGAATGAGTAGGAACAACACAAGAAAAGAGTGTGATTTCTCATAGTTTCCTCCTTCAACTTTAGGGGATATGACCTAGCATATGAAAAATGGTACCAACCAAAGCAGCTACAAACATGCAGTACCAGCCTAAATTCTTACCAAAAGGGGCAAAGAGAATCTTGGGGACAGTACTTGTCTTGTAAAGAGACAAAATGTGCCTTCCTTGTTAACAGACATTTTGAAGCTGTGAATCAAATGGTTTTCCAACTGGTAGGTAAAAGCACTACCTGCAGAAACACACAATTTGAGACTATGGATCCAGCCTCTTTGCCCACATCTTCTCTATAAACAGAAGAAAGCTACAGCCAAAATTTAAAAGAAAAAAAATTCTATATTGTCATCTTTCCATGATGTTTCCCCATGCTAGCAGACCTTAAATTTATGGAAAATTGTGCTTCAGGCTGGGCACAGTTGCTCACAACTGTAATCTCAGCACTTTGGGAGGCCAAGGTGGAAGGATCACTTGAGCCCAGGAGTTCGAGACCAGTCTAGGCAACACAGCAAGACCCCATCTTTATAAAAGATTTTTAAAAATTAAAAGAAAAAGAAAACAGAACTGTGCTTCAAACTTTCTGTTTTTAACTGTCTTTGAAGGTTTATTTTGGGCGATTTCTCTATAGGGAAAAAACAAGTACACACACAGTGCATACATGAGTGTGTAATAACACTTTTTTTCTTAATGGACTACTAAAAAGAGAGTCATTAGTTCCCTAGAATTTTTGTAATCGATCACATAATTATGCACTTGATTCATAAATGGGTACCTTCAATACTGAATTCACCTCATTCTTTTAAATATATGTATCTCCCTCACAATTTTAATGTACAAAGAATTACAACTGACTAGAAATCCAGCTTTCCTGTAATTCTTACACATTTTCCACCAATTTATACTGTGAGTTTTGAAGATGATCTTGCTTTTGTCATATTACTACACGTAGAAAAGAGGGCTACTCCCAGCTACTTCGGTGGCTGAGGCAGACGGACTGCTTGAGTCCAGGTGTTCAAGTCTAGCTTAAGCAAAACAGCAAGACCTCATTACAAATGTTAAAAGCAAAAACAAACAATAACAAAATGCATGTGTGTATGTGTGTGAAGAAAAAGCAAAAAATGTGGTAGAGTTTGCTCAAGTCAGGGAATATGTTAAACACCTTTAAGACTAAATGCAGAATTGTAAGTTATAAAAAAAAAATTCTAATTCTATCATTGAATAAGGGAAGAAAGTGGAGAGAAGGGAAATAATAAGGAAACTGACAAAAATATATTCACTAAACAGAGCCAAACTGCCAGTAAGAATTCTTTTCAGTCACGATATCAAAGACACACTCTTGCAAACTATCTAAGTGGCTTAAATACAGAAAGTCTAGAAAGTCAGAATAGTTAACCAATGCAAGGGCTGAAAATTGCAAACGCTAACCCACTTTAAAAGGAGAAAAACCTTGCAAACTTGTTGTTTCCCATTTTGTCTGGACAGGAAGACATTTGCTAAATGTATTTCTTCCTTGGGGATAAAGTGTGACACTACCCACTGATGACAACAAGATCACTTACATTTACTTCCTTTTCCTATTTTAACTTTAAGTAAACAGCAATTAAAAAAAAAAACAAACAGAGACTCTTACCTCTAATCTGAAAGTATAATTAATAAAATGAAACTCCTACTACATTGTTTGAAAAAAAGAAAACAGTCATTGGACTCATCCCTGAGAATCTGTTCCAGAAGCAACCAACAACCAGACCCTTGGGCTGTGACAAGATTGTACTTCAGTTTGTTCTTATGTTTTCATTTGAGTTCTCCCTTCAGGACCACAGAGCAGGGCAGAAGGGGAAGAAGCTGTTTCAAGGCACAATGAAGCTCATTGTTCTATGTTAGAAAAAACCCACCGTAACATGTGGGCTCTTCTACATGGATCATCTAACCAGAGCAAGCTGGCCAGTATTAGTTGGTCCTATCTACCCCATATCCATACCCTGGACAATTCTGGAACAATAACCCAAACTAACCAACCTAAACCCTTCGATACTCAATCTCAGGGAATAAAAGATCATTTTTAACACTTTAAAGCACTTTTTTCTTTCTAGATATTTACAATCCTAGGCTTTTCATTCTTTCCTCTGCGCCATTTCTTCTCCCTGACATCACTCCAATATTAATAATTAATAATAATGTTATTATTATAAAATAAGGCCAGGTGTGATAGCTAATACCTGTAATCCTAGCACTTTGGGAGGCTGAAGTGGGAGAATGGCTTGAGGCCAGGAATTTGAGACCAACCTAGGAAACACAGCAAGATCCCATCTATACAAAATAAAAATCAGCCAGGGCCAGGCACAGCAGTTTATGCCTGTAATCCCAGCAGTTCGGGAGGCCAGGGCGGGTGGATCACCTAAGGTCAGGATTTCAAGACCAGCCTGGCCAACATGGCAAAACCTTGTCTCTACTAAAAAATACAAAAATTAGCCAGGCATAGTGGTGTGCGCCTATAATCCCAGCTACTCGGAAGGCTGAGAAAGGAGAATCGCTTGAACCCAGGAGGCAGAGGTTGCAGTGAGCTGAGATTGTGCCATTACACTCCAGCCTGGGCGATAGAGCAAGACTCCATCTCATTCAAAAAAGAAAAGTAAAAAGTCAGGTGTGGTGGCATGCATCTATAGTCCCAGCTACTTGGGAGGCTCAGAGGAGGATCACAAGAGCCCAGGAGTTCAAGGCGGCAGTGAGCTATGATCATAACACTGCATTCCAGCCTGGGTGACACAGTTAGACTTTGCCTCTTAAAAATAAATTAAATTAAGGTGAGGCACAGTGGTTGACGCCTATAATCCCAGGACTTTGGGAAGCCAAGGCGGATGGATCACCTGAGATCGGGAGTTCAAGACCAGCCTGGCCAACACGGTGAAACCCCATCTCTACTAAAAATACAAAGTATTAGCCAAACGTGCTGGCGCATGCCTGTAATCCCAGCTACTCGGGAGGCTGAGGCAGGAGAACTGCTTGAACTGGGAAGGTAGAGGTTGCAGTGAGCTGAGATTGCACCAATGCATTCCAGCCTGGGCAACAAGAGCGAAACTCCATCTCAAAAAATAAAAAATAAAATAATAAATTAAGTTAAAAATAAAAATCACTGGCCCTATTCTAATATAATCCCTTCCAACTAGAATCAGAGAGCACTGGAAACCCAGATGAAGTTCCCAAGTCATAGATATGATCAACATTACCAAGCAGATCAACCTGGTATTCCAGTTTTTAACATACATGGTCTGGATTTGGCGGGAGGGAGAGAAAAGAAAAAAAAAATGAGATGTCCAGAGTGTGGCTTCCTGAGACAAACCCTTGGCACCCTTTCTCATCCCATATTTCAGGCCCATCAGATCAAGAACTAACAAGTTATAGCTATAATTTCTTTCTTTTTTGAGACAGTTTCACTCTATCGCCCAGGCTGTAGTGCAGTGGCATGACCTCGGCTCACTGAAACCTCTGCTTCCCAGGTTCAGCGATTCTCTTGCCTCAGCCTCCCAAGTAGCTGGGACTATAGGCACACACCAACACATTTGGCTAATTTTTTGTATTTTTAGTAGAGATACGGTTTCGCCCTGTTGGCCGGGCTGGTCTCAAACTTCTGGCCTCAACTGATCTGCCCACCTCGGCCTCTTGAAGTGCTGGAATTATAGGCGTGAGCCACCGTGCCTGGCCTAGTTATAATTTCAACACGATTTTGCACCAAAGCCTCAGGAGGACCTGGAAGTGCAGTGGAGGGGGAAGGGGGGCAATTAAAAGGGAGGTGGGAAGGGCATGGGAAGACTCCACGTTCAACATTGTTGTGACTCACTGATAGTCAAAACCATTTCACTAACCTGTTTTCTTTGTGTTATCAAACTGCTCTCCTTACTGGGGGGCTGAACTTGGCTGGGCCCAAATGTGGGCAGGGTCACACCTCAGAGCCACCAGTCCCGGAGCACACAGTTGCAGCAACCTACAAAAACAAGAAAAGGTGATGTTAAAAGAGGATTAAGGCCAGAAATGATCCTCTGCTGAACATCACCCACTGGGAGTCATAAATAAGGACTAGAAAACATTTCTCACCCCTTGCCTGCAATTACAAGCAAGCTGCCAGGAGCCAGGCTAATTCCATCCAGAGTTGTCCCGTTAACATCCAAGTAAGAGCCTGGACATGAGTGTACCTTGAACAGACAGAAACACCCGTCTCAGACCCCAGGCAAATTCCAACAACGTCAAGGGAAACACCACGTGAGAATGGCTTGGACCACTGGCTCCCAGTGGAGCTTCGTGCATCCTAATGGCATGTTCACAGCAGATGCCTACAGACTGCTAGGTTAACAAGAAGAGAAAAGCAATGCAGCGATTAGTGCTATCAGAAACAGAAGGGGAAAAGAGAAGATAGTTGAAGAAATTAAGAAATATACAACTAGCAGTGGCTCACACCTGTAATACTAGCACTTGGGGAGGCCATGACTGGGCAGATCATTTGAGTTCATGAGTTCAAGACCAGCCTGGGCAACATGGAGAAAACACTGTCTCTATAAAAAATGCAAAAATTAACTGGGTGTTGTGGCATGCACCTGTAGTCCCAGCTATTCTGCAGCTGAGGTGGGAGGATGGCGTAAGCCCAGGAGGCGGAGGTTGCAGTAAGCTGAAATTGCACCACTGCACTCCAGCCTGAGCAACAGAGCCAGATCCTGTCTCAAAAAATAAATAGTAAGAATAAGAAATATATAACCAAACACGCCTTAAAGGATAGGTTATTACATCCTCGCTTGGGTATGAGGAGGAAGTGTTGGTAATACATGTCAAATGCAGATCTTTTTCCTTTCTGTAGGAAGATGCAGAAAATGTCTCAAATTACACATGCCCTTCAAAAGTTTGAGCAAGTCTGCTCTGGAGCGTCAAGGACTTCAAAGCCCTGTCCTGGGAGAAAACTGGAATGCAGCATTTCCCAGAGCTATACCATGTAGCCACATTCTCTGCCTTTCAACATAGCTTCCCTCAGCTAAGGTAAAGAGCACAAAACTGGGAGAAAACTCAGAGGTAAAATAAACCACACACAGACAACACCTACAGAGAAACAACTGCTTGGCATATTTTCTCACTTTTATTCCCCTTCTGGAACATCTAGAGATAAGCTGCCCATCTGTGCCACATAGCTGTCACCACGAACATCAGGACTAACCCACAGGGATGGCCCCTGTCCCACAGAAGGGGATGCAGAGTACCTCAAGCTGGACATTATGGAACCCCCCACCCCCACCCCACTGAAAAAAATGCACACACTCTATACCCAACAGTTTTGTTCAGTACCAGGAGGGCCAGGGACCCTAGAAACCCACCCAGGGAGAGCAAGGTAAGAATCCCTGTTTTGCCGGATATATAACCTGCCCTCTTGTAAACTATGAATAAAGTCAATTTTATTAAAATACCTGTGGAGTTCTCAGAAATGCACAAACATCCTTTCAGACTATCTTCACCCATCTAAGGTGAAATGAAATACTGTTTTTAAAAAAGAAAGCAAAGTTATTGTTCTTTTTTCATATTTTAATTAATGACAAATGTTATTAGGAACAAAGTCTGGAGAGGAAAAGCCCTTTGGTATTTTTCTAGAAACTGCCAAGATCTTCAAATAAATAGCGTGAACCATAGTTTTATTCATAATTAATAAAAACACACTTCAAAATTTAAAAAAAATAAAAATAAATAGGCTGGGCACAGTGGCTCATGCCTATAATCCCACCACTTTGGGAGGCTTAGGCAGGTAGATCACCTGAAGTCAGGAATTCATGACCAGCCTGGCCAACATGCCAAAACTCTATCTCTATTGAAAATATAAAAATTAGCTGGATATCATGGCACATGCCTATAATCCCAGCTACTTGGGAGGCTGAGGTAGTAGAACTGCCTGAACTCAGGAGGCAGAGGTTGCAGTAAGCCAAGATTGCGCTACTGCACTCCAGACTGGGCAACAATGAGAATCCATCTCAAAAATAAAATAAAATAAAAGTAAAATAAAACAAACACACTTCAGAGTCAGAACACGTATTTGTAATTAAAAATTTCCAGCATATAGCTAAGGCTTCCATTAAAATTTAGCCCTGCTTCCTCCCTTCATTTTAAAAAGATACCTTAAAAAAAGGTCCACCAAGTAGCTTCCCGGAAGCACACAGGACAGCAAGGAAGAGAGAGGATGGCTTTAGAGCAAGAGGGCTAGGCTGAGAGACTTGACCTTGAAACTTCCATCCTCTTGCCCTTGGGTATAAATGATTTGAATATTGAGAATGTCTTGCAATAAAGCCAAAGTCACTAGGTTGTTTGTTTTGGGTTCTATTAGACCTCAGGGATTCACAGAGCTTGAAGAGTGGAAAAATACAACAGTTCTTAGAAGAAACTTAAAGATACCCCTTACCTCCATCACCAATGCCTCAGAAAAAAAAAGAAAGACTAGTTGCACCCTAAAGATGACTCCTGTAGGTGAAATGTGACAGAAACGTTGGGTCTTTGTGCGTTGGTAAAGGCTGCTAAATTTTTGGATTTGCACTGCCACAAGATTTACGCAAAGCCAATGGAGGCAGGAAGACTAGGAGAGGGCGGAAGTCCCTCTGTGGGGGGAAGGAAAGGCCAGCCCCCAAGCCCCAGGGGAGATAAGGGACAATGCTATGTGAAGCCAGGCACAGAAGATTAAGAGGTGGGGTCTCCAGGTCTAAGGAGATAGCAATGAAGAGATGAAAGATAGGACTGCATCCCAGTTTCTGAAAAACCTAAAGGTTTGTTTTTTTTTGTTTGTTTTTTGTTTTTTGGTTTTGAGACAGTCTCATTTGGTCACCAAGGCTGGAGTGCAGTGGCATGATCTGTAACCTCTGCCTCCCTAGTTCAGGTGCTTCTTCTGCCTCCAGCCTCCCAGGTAGCTGGGATTACAGGCCTGTGTACCACCATGCTGGGCTAATTCTAAATTTTACATTTTTAGTTGAGACTAAAACTGGGTTTTTAGGATTTAGCCGTGTTGCCCAGGCTGGTCTTGAATGACTGGCCTCAGGTGATCCACCTGCCTCAGCCTCCCAAAGTGCTGGGATCACAGGCAAAAACCTGAGGGTTCTTTTTTTGTTGTTTGTTTTTGAGACAGTCTCATTCTGTCGCTGAGGCTGGAGTGCAGTGGCGTGATGTTGATCTCGGCTCACAGCAACCTCTGTCTCCCGGTTTCAAGTGATTCTCCTGCCTCCTAAGAACCTGGGATTACAGGTGTGCACCACCATGCCCAGCTAATTTTTGTATTTTTATTAGACATGGGGTTTCGCCATGTTGGCCAGGGTGATCTCAAACTCCTGACCTCAGGTGATCCACCTGCCTCGGCTTCCCAAAGTGTTGGGATTACAGGTATGAGCCACTGCGCCCAGCCTCCTGAGGGTTCTTAAAGTGAAATCTAAACTCTGTCCTAAGGCCCCCAGGAAACATGGAATAAATTTAGATTCCTAGAATGATGGTTGAGACCCTGGAAAAATGTTCCCACAATGATAGAACAGTGGGTTTTACAACACTTGAGACCAGGATGGGCACAGTGCAGAGCCTCCACAATGCCCACAAATACTTGGGATGGCTGATCCATGCTATGTATGAGCCTAGTTGATCAGTTCAGGCCAACCCAGGACAGGCTAAATTTTGAGTTAACAGTTCATACACTAAAATGGTCTGAGCTATGTGGGAGCTTGATGAACAGCAAAGCCATCTCTTGAAGGATGGGCTGAGTCTTGGCTAGGCAGGGGGCAGAATCAAACCAGGCTAAATGTTCCACCAGGGACATGACTGTTCTCTGCCTGCAAAGCTCGGGGCAAAACTGTCTTTTCTAACCACCTCACATGTGCTCTGAAGGCTGAGACAGCTGTGATGACGGCTTTGAGTTCCAGGAAGTTGATGTGTTTCTTGGCTTAGAGTTCAGGCTATGCCCTGGATAGGGCAGCAACCCATGAAAGTCACCCCCCTCACCAACAACCCGTGGCTGGCACAGGCTTTGGTAAGACAGGAGCCTTAGAACGCCACACAGCGCCTCTCAGCATCTAAGCAGGATCTACACCATGGGGCACTGTGAGCTGCTTCAACCAACTCCAATTTTCTCTTCCTGGGTAAGAAGGGACTCCTAAGAGGTGGAGGGGAGTTGAGCATGGTGGCTCATACCTATAATCTCAGCACTTTGGGATACAGAGGCAGGAGGATCACTTGAGACCAGGAGTTCAAGATCAGCCTGGGCAACACAGCAGAACCCCTGTCTCTAATTAAGGAAGAAAAAAAAAAAAAGGTGGAAGAGATGCATCCCTTGGTACAGGCCACATTCAAGACACAAGTGCAAGAGGTAAAGGGGGGCAACAAACTTGGGACCCAAGATATATATGTCAGCCTCCTCTGTGGGTGTCTTCTGAGCTCCAAATCATTCCTACACTCTCATCCTCTTAAGACTACAGCAAGCCAGGCACAGTGGCTCACACCTGTAATCCTACCACTTTGGGAGGCAGAAGTGGGAAGATTACTTAAGACCAGGAGTTTGAGACCAGCCTGGGCAACAAAGTGAGACCATATCTCTACAAGATATTTAAGTATTAAGCAGGTATAGTGGTACCCTCCTGTAGTCCCAGCATTTGGGAGACTGAGGCAGGAGGATCATATAAGCCCAGGAGTTTGAAGCTGCATTGGGCTAGGATGACGCCACTGTACTCAAGCCTGGTCAACAGTGCAAGACTCTATCTCAAAAAAAAAAAAGGCTAATGGTCAAGCTCTTTAACCTGCTATTCAAGGGTCTCCATGCTCTGGCCTCAGTCTACCTTCTGGCTCCATCACACACCAGTCCCCATGGTCAGTTCCTTTCCCCAGAATATCTGCCTGCACTCCTCTCACAACCCTATCCCTCATGGCCATGTTCCACATGACTCCCACTGACTCATGGCTCTCGGTTCCAAATTCCAAGACACACTTAACCTCTAATTCTGCCATCACACTTAATCATGGCTAACAATTTTTGAGCTCCATATGCCACATGCCATGCGTATTGTCTCATTTGATCTTCATAACAACAACCATATGAGGATTATTCTCACTGTGCAGCCGTAAAAACAAAGGTTGAGAGGGGCTGAGTCACTTGTCTCCAAGATCCTAGAGCTGTTGCATGGTATAGCAATGTAATAAATTCAGTTTCGGAACTCTGTTAAATTTATTTTGGAAAAGTGTGTGACTCCTGGACCATAGCTGGAAAGCACAGGTGTGTTCCCTTAGTCACATTCTCTGACTTCTAATAATCTCGCTCTGCATCATTGCTACCCTTTCAGACGCTCAGCACCTGGCTTTCCATTTCCACCCCCTGTCAAGGCAGGAAGGAGAAGCACTCTCCTCCCCTTCACCTCTGCCTTCCTCTCCCTGGCAAGAGGCAGGACTGGACTTCCACCACAGTCTAAAAGGTTCACTGCAGTGGGCAACAGTTTGGAAATACTATGCTTGTTCTGCAAAGTGATGAGGCACTTCATGTTCTATACCCTTGTGTTCTAGAAGCAGCCAAGCAAGGGAGGCTCTGCCTGAATCCTGAACAGTCCAGTCCTATCTGACAGGCTGACCTCGCAGAGAAGACCCACCAACATGACGCAGGGAGAAATTAACTACTACAGACCCTCCACCAAGCCCCAAGAGCAGGAGTATCCAGCCCTTTACTAGAAATGCAAATTCTCAGTCCCCCACCCCAGACCTACTGAGTCAGAAAACCTCTGGGGGCAGGTGCAGCAGTGTGAGTTTCTGAGTTAACAGCTCTCTAGAGGCTTCCATCCAGCCCTGAGAACAGCTCATGAAGAAGTGCAGGATCTCCGTGAAAACCTTCCTTTAATGAGGATTTGGGAGAAGCTGCTTGGCTTATTATACACCTCCAGAGTAAAAACCAAGGCCCTGGAACAGAAACAAAGATCCATTCCAACTTTTGGCTTTACCTACCACAATAAAAAATAGTAAGAAATAAGGGACAGGGAGGAATGAATCTACGCAGGGCTTCCTCAGAAACAAAAACACATGAGAGGTGGGCTTCAGACAGGCAAGGCCAACCACATGGCCTGGGCCTTCTTGCAACCCTGGATCCTAAAAGCCTTCTCTCCAGCAAATGGCAGTTGCCACGCCTGTGCTACTTCCCAGAAAGCTCCTTGGAGGGGGTTGTGGAATCAATTACCTCCAAACCTGAGCCCTTCAGCCAGGATTCCTGATGGCCCCAGATACCTTCCCTAGCCTCTCTGCTGCTCCTGGACAGTGAGGAGTGAGCAACAAGGGGCAGGTAAGGGGGAGAAGAGTTAAGGCGATGACCTCAAGGGGAGGCAGGCAGCCCTGAGGTTCCCTCCTACAGCCTTAGAAACAGCTCACCTTCTACTACAGTTTGTCTCTTAATGGGACCTGAGGGTGGAGGAAGGAAAATCAGAGGTCATTTCCAAAAGGCCAGAGTGGCTGCTCCTTACTCTGACTATATTTCAGGTATCCCACTGATCTTAACCTGAAGCATTTTATTAGAAATAACACAAGCTACTAATGCTCCTTTTCAGAAGGAATGTTGGTTGTTCTTAGGTAAAGGAAAACTTCAATATTTTATAAAGTGTGGAGGAAGGAGTAGCTTAGGGCAGAGTCATAGGTTCCAGGGAGGAAGCAGCTTCTCTTAAAAATCTCTTAGACATTTAAATTATTACATTAAATACAACTTCAGCAGGGAGGCACATGTTGACTGGGAAGGCAGGGTCCCTGCCTACCAAAGTTATCCACATCAGTCAGACTATTTAAAACATGAGCCGCAAGAAAGGTGGGAAGATTTTCTGGACAATGCCAGATAAAACCATCCTGTGGTACCCCATTCTTCTTCCTGCACCTCTCTGCAAGGCTCTATGCTTCTTTAAAAGAAAGAAATGGGCACGGTCCCAATGATAAGCTTTCTTGCTAGTACATGAGGACTATGAAGGAACTGACTCCACTTCTTGTAGCTCTTCTCCAGGGAGCATATCTTCCTGCCAGTCTCTAACTATTGCCAGATTTCCAAGGCCAAGACACAGCTGCTAAATGGCAGCCATTTGTCACACAGCACCTTGCTCCCCTGGGAAGGGACATAGTAGCCCTGGGCACCCAGCTGTGGGAAAAGCTGGGTCCCTGGCCCTTTCCCCAGGAAAGCCAGACTTTTCCTAAACATTGTTTTTCAGCCTGCCTGCCAGGACCGGGTATTTCATCACTTTCTTGCCTAACTCAGCAGAAACATGTATCATTCTCTGAGTAGCCAAGGTGAACTATGTTCTAACAAGAGAGCATCCATGCTGGACCACAGGGGCAGAGGGCCCACAGGGCATCCTCACCTACCCCCAGGGCAGGGCAGGGTCTCCTGGGCCAAGGCTGAAGATGTACTTCAAGGAATTAAGTTGAGTAGCATCCCTGCTCTGTTCCACCCTAAGATCTGCTCTCCTGGCTTATCAGGTAGACACCAGGTACAAGAAAGGGTGGGGAGAGGCCTCCACAACACACCTTGGTTGAAGATTTAAAAACAGAAAAGAATGTTGCATAAGTAACAGAAAACAGGATTCAAGTCAGAGTACACTGGAAGTCTAATATGCATCTAATTATGCTTTTTCCAGAGCACCTCTCTCCCTGATAACCTAGGGCACTGGCACTTGTGACATCAACTCTATGCTAGAAGTATGCTAGATACTTTACATATATTTAATCCTCCCCCAACTCTTGTAAGGTAATGATTAGGCTATTTGCTAGATACAATACAGCTCTTAAAGGTCTAGCCCGGGGTTGTCTGGCTCCAAAAATCTTGTACTTTCTACTGTATCACAAAAAGGGTATTTGAAAAACCATTCAGAGAAGGGTCATTAGCAAGCTAGAGGACTGGGAAACTAAGTCAAGGGGAAAACTGGAAATGGCTAACAGAATGAAGACAAGAGCCAGCTACAAAAGCTGTAGGACTGATGTGTGCAAGAGGGGCACACTCATTGCACGGGTCCACCATGGCAGGAACGAGGCACAAACAAGCAACTCTGGAGCACCACGATTCTTTAAACCAGAGCTTTGAACTAAGCCCTCAGATGGAAAGAGCCCAGATAAGGTAATGAGTTTGCTGTCCCAGAAGTCTTCAAGCAGAGGGTGGGTAACCACTAGTTAATAAAAAGCAAACAAAAACCCCAGTCAGGCAATGGATGGGAGACCAGGTTAGAAGACCCTTCTGACTTCCAGATTCTGCACTTCTAAGGGGACAATCTCTTATGCATAACACTTGCCCTCTCTGCATAATACCTTAAGATTCCAGAAGCATGCACAAGAATAAACCATCACAGCATAACTTAAAAAGTACATGACATGAGGAATTTTCTTTTTTTCAGATGGAATCACTCTGTCACCCAGGCTGGAGTGCAGTGGCACGATCTTGGCTCACTGCAACCTCCACCTCCTCAGGTCAAGCAATTCTCCTGTCTCAGCCTCTGAAGTAGCTGGGATTACAAGCGTGCATCAGGACGCCTGGCTAGTTTTGTATTTTTAATAAAGACGAGGTTTCAGTGTTACAGCTCTTTTAGGATTTGTCCAGCAGGCTTTCCGGTTTTTGCCAGAAAGCCTCCCTGCAAAAAAATTATTAAAAAAAAAAAAAGATGAGGTTTCACCACCTTGGCCAGGCTGGTCTCAAACTCCTGACCTCAAGTGATCTACCGCCCTGGCCTCTGAAAGTGCTGAGATTACAGGTATGAGCCACCGCGCCCAGCCTGACATGGGGAGTCTTAAATCTTGGCCTGGAAACTCAGCTTGCCACTAGTGGAGCCACTGAACTCTGAGCCTCAGTTCTCCCAGCTGTAAAATGAAGCTGGTAACACTGCCCTCCTTACCTTACAATATAGAAATCGAAGGAGTGATTATTAAAATACTTTACAAACATTGTGGCATCCTCCAGTATGTGAACGATTGATGCTACACTATTTATCCTCCAATATTCCAGGTAGTCCCTGGGCTGATTCTCCCAACTCCTCAATTCACCCATCTGTTTCCTCTATTGGATTGCCAAAGCTTTGAAGGCAAGAGCTCAGCTTGATGGTCTTCTAAAAGAATTCTTGCCCCAGCCCACAAATTGGACAATTTAAAATAAATATAATTTGGCTTTTCCCAAATGCAATTCCCTGGACAACGAGAACAGCTGCTGACAGCCACCATGCTGTATGACGAGCAGGAAATAAAACCCCTCTGACTTCAGTTGCTGCTGAAACCAATCCTGGTCAGCTTCACATTCGGTTAATTACGGAAGTACACATTGCTGGCTCCCACAAGGATGAAGCTCTTTCTTCCCTATATTCACCAAGCTTCTTCTCTCCCAAATAACTGCAGCACCTGAATACAGCACGGCTGAAGACACTGTGACACTATATGGCAGAAATGGGAGTGTTCTGGACGCATCTCTGAAGTTAATCTAAGTATCTTGTCACATTTCCAGCTTCTGGTAAGAAGCTAGGGTAAAGTTCAGTAGCAGTTTGTAGAGAGTTTTAGGCAATATCCTGCAACTCTTTCACAGGCCCTCAGGTCGCAGGGCTGGCCTTGCTACGTGCTCGGGGAAAGGGTGCAGCAGCAACAGGATTCTTCACTTTTCCCCAGAGGAGGAGCTGTCTGCAAGCTAAGCAGCCCCAGGGCAGGTGGTTTACCTTAAATCTGGGCTTCTAATTCCCAGAATTCAGGGGAATTTCAGGATGATACTCCTTAGAAAACCAAAATGACTTGTGGAAGATAAAAATGTGTTTGAAATGCTTCTCCCCTAACAGCTTAGAAAAGGCAGTGGAAGGAAGAGATCACATCTTTCCTCACCTATTGGAAAAGTGGTCAGCTGTGGTCAAAATTTCACAGTGTGTAATCAGACATTACAAACTGTCAGCTGGGAATGACTGTGTGCCGTAAGGTGACCATGTCCAGCTCCCAGGAGCTGGATGGGCTGCCCTCTTTGCCATATAACAGAAAACCTTCCATCTCCTCACCCTCAATTTTGCCTCTGAGAAAAGTATTCACTACTATGCATATAAAGGAAAACAAATGCTCTGACATATTAAGTAGTTGATAAGTGTTTATCGCAAGCTAGCCAACCCAAAACACTAGCAAGCAAATGGGTTTTCTTAAAGTAAACTGAGCAAACCAAAAAGGACTAGCAGCAGGATGGGCCCTTTCGGAAAGCCTATGTGCAGCTGGGAGAGGAGGTGACATGTTCCTGGACCAGCAGAGGTACCTTGGAAGGAGGGGGCCGGAGGCCAGGGCTGGCAGTGGGGGTGGGGAGTGGGGATTAGTTGCAGTCCTGGAGGAAGTCTGAGGCACACAGGACCTCCAGGCAGTGATTAGTTCACAACAACTGCACTCCCTGGGGGGTCTAATTGCACAAAAGGCCACCCGCTCGACAGCCCAGGCCCCCAGGCCCGGCCTGAAAAAAGCATCATGTCCCCGAAGCACACTTGTTCACTTGCTTTGGATTGAGCTCACACAGGGCACCGAACATGCCCAGGCTCTTATTGTGGGTTTACATTTACAAGCTCCACCCTGAGAAACAGATAACCCCTCTGCAAGCTCCCCAAGCTCCCCCCAAAATGTTACAAAGAACAGGAAGGAAAACTGAGAAAGGGAGATAAACACCAGCAGGATGATCTCTTCCTTTCAACTCTTTCATACCTGGGTGATAATTCGGCCAACACTAGAAATACAACTAAGAAGAGATGGGCACACTTCAGAGAAGCACAGCTGCCTTGCCTTCTCATCTGCTCAGTCCAAGGACGGCTGGGCATGTCCACCCAGTCTCCACGGGTCAGACACACCTCAACAGGGAAAATCTCTGTAGCACACAGATTTGGAAACCCAAGCTGATGCCCATTTAATGTAAGCTGTTTAATGGGAACAATCCCAATCAAAAGCCTACCTCTACCAACATTTTCATGACATGAAATTGTTTTGGCATACTTGTGAAGCCAAATCCTGCTCCTCAGAGTCTTCAACACGCTTGTGATCATAAAACTGAGCCATGTCTTGCTCACCCCCTTTAAGTTACTTGAACTCATGTGACAAAGGTACCTTCATGTTGTTCAAAAAGAACATCCCTACTCTTTCCTTTTATCTTCCCTTAACAGTTAGTCATCCAGTGATAGGAGGGGCCTAGCCTCCAACAGTCCACACTTTTATCTCCTGCTGACCACAGGGAAGGCAAGGGCTGGACTTCCTGCAGCTCGCCTAGAGGGGCTGTTTGACTTGCTTAAAATACTTGCCTCCAGAGCCTCTTGGAACAATGCCCGAGCAACACCTACCCGGCATCCATTGCAGCTCCAATTCTAACAGCCTTCAAGTACAACGGACTAGCACTCCCTGTGCCTCTGTGTGGGAGAGGCTCAATGCTTCCAAGAAGAGAACTTACTTTCAGGACTCACTTAGATATATGCTTTCTGTCTGCAGCAAACACAAGTTATCTTCATCAAAGGCCAGAAACCCCAGAAGTTAGTTATAGCAGCTCAAGTTAAATGTAGTTTACACTACTATTTTAAAAATAATTCAGTAGCGTTTAACAGTGTCCTTTAACCATTGGAACTGAAAGCAGTACACATGTGCTTGCACAAGCAAATGGCCTGGAATACTCTGGACCCCTCAGCTGTGGAGCAAGGCCAGGCCGTGGTCTTTGATGTTCCTCCTGGCCCTAACTCTGTGCCTGAGATCTGACTCTGTGGGAATGTCTAGGTGTTTTTAGGTTTAGACTCAAAAGCACTTCCATCTGCCTGGTGCTTACAGTTTTCCTGTGAATATCCAGGACTCGATACAAAAGCAAAATCTACTCTTTTGTGCATCAATCAAGTGGGTTGTGAGACTGTGCATGTCACTTATGAGATAGGATGACCTGAGGGAATTCACACATCAGTGGATAGAGTTCCTGACTCCCTGCCATACAAGGGTAGGAGTTCCATTTTCTTGGTATCCCATCAGTATATGTGAGGTTAATGTGTTCAGAAATGATGAAATCAGATATTTACCACAGTCCCCCTGGAGTTCCTTTCTGGGATATAAAAGATCTTCCTAAAATCAATTAATGAAAGGAGAAATTTCCTTGCCCAAATACCTACCATTTAACCTCTAACAGACACAGAGGTAAGAGAGCTGGGTAGGGAGTGGTGATAGTAGGTAGGGAAGGCCATGGAGAAAAGGGTGGGAGGTGAAGAACAGAAGCCAGCTTACAGAATGAGTCCACAATCCGAATTTCTGTGCCAACTCTCCAGAATGAAGCCAGTATTTTTTAGGATCTTTTTTTTTTTTTTGAGTGTAGATAATAGATGAGTCAGATGGCATGTGCAACGACCAGAGGAACTGTGCTGTCCCCACGCAGAACTTAGAACAGTGCCTCTATGTGGCCCCTCTCCTAGAGCCACAGGACCCAGCCACAAAGGTGACCCATGGGAGAACAGGAGCCGGCTTTTCGGCTCAACCCCACTGGCCGAACGGCAAGTATTCTTCAGCATCCTCAATTCCCTCCCAGCCATGAAGCCAGGAACAAGCTGTACAGACAAAGAAAACAGAAAACTTGCGAAACAATGGCATCTACCTTGCTCACTGGATATGCCTGAGGAAACTTTTTCAAAGCCCTTGAAGATGCTTCATCACAATTCTGCAAAGAAAACGCGGTCTACTATACCCAGGCACATACATGTTCACACAAACCCAATTTCATGCTCTGCCAGCCCCAGAACTAAAACGCAGAAGTCAGAAGAACAGCCTCAGTTACTAAACCAATTTAGAATGGGAACTAACACATTTCATAAATATTTCAGAGGCCAGTGACATCCTGGAGTGTTCCCAAACTGGAAACAGAAGTTTTCTAAGGGGGGAAAAAGGCTTAACAGATTATTCAAATGCCTACCTGGCTACAGTGAAAATGTGAGAAAAAACTCGCCATCTCTTTATTCCTTGTAGTTAACACCTTTAATGCTCTGCTTTCATCAAGGGAAAAATAGTCCTTTCAAGGCTTCCCCGAAAAGACACTGCTAACTGTAGTGATGGCCTTCTTTTACCCTACTAATCAAGATTCACTTTTAATGGATGAGAGTTTGGAAGACAGATATGGAAGTGTGGTGGTGTGTGCCTGTAGTCCCAGCTACTCAGGAAGCTGAAATGGGAGGATTCACCTGAGCCCTGGGAGTTTGAGGCTACAGTGAGCCTTGATAGTGACACTGTACTCTAGCCTAGGCAACAGAGTGAGACTCTCTCTCAAAAAATAAAAAATAAATAAATGATAAAATAAAGGGGAGCAGTCTACTCAGTTTCCTGCAGCTGGAGTTGTTGTAGGCCCATCTGTGCTGCTTTCAGAGTGTGTCCAATCCACAGGCAGAGAAAAATGGGCATTCTCAGCATGTTGTTAAAATTAGTGGCTTAAAATATTCTATACCGTTTGTGTACCCTAGACATAGGGCAAGGTTTGGGATCTGTTCAAAAACCTGGGATATGATGACGATCATCCTCAGACATCCAAGGCTACTAACATTCCAGATGTCAGAACCACCAAGAGCTATAAGACAGAGAGCCCTGGCTTCCTGTGTGAGAGGAGACACAGAGAGTGAAATTTCAACTCCAGGGAACCTGGAGTATGAGCCAAACACCTCCAGAACTGCAGGGGCTCACCAGAGGTAAGCATCACGGAGCATGAGGCGAGGGCAGCAGAGCAAAAGCAGACCTGAACTTGAAGAAGAGATTTGCCTCCCAGCCACATGCAGAAAGCTGGAACACAGTGTGCAGAAAAAGCGGATGATTTGCTGAGTTTCTCACAATGCTGAGTTCATTCTTTTTCTTTTTTTTTAGGGTAAACTGTCGTCTTTTAAAATGAGACAATAAAGACAGTAGATGGTGGAGATCATTTTTTAATGCTCTTACTTAGCAAAATAAAAAAACGGCAACCTTGTGTCTAAATGCAAAAGTTTTGCGTGTCTTGCTCATGAGAACAAAACCCCTGGGAGCCATCAGAATGCACCAATGTGTTATGAGAAAGGAGGGAGAGTGGAGTGGGGGAAATGGCAAAGATGGAGCTGGGAGAGTGATGCTGGGCTCAAGGTTCCATCTAAGAGCCATGAACTTTATCTTGTTGCTATGGAAACCCACTGAAGGGCCCCTCCCCACCATTTTTAAAGCCCAGGATAAAATAATCGTACCCACAGTTTAAAAAGCTCTTAGGGCAGATTTTTAAGTGGACAATCAGAGGCGTATAACCCAGTTAGGAGGCACTGCAATACTCTTAAGGGACAGGAGCATTGCAGCTGGTGGGTGGAGGCAATGCTGCAGAGGGGGAACCAAAAGGAGGCCAGGCTGGCGTCCAGAATGAAGGTAGGAGTTAGGAAGAGAACTCCTAGGACAGGAGAGATGAAGAGCATGGATGGTTATCAATTGGACTCAGAGGAGTTTTGTTTTAAAGAAAACCTACAAATAAATGTCCATGACCAAAATGCAGCAGATGGAGAAAAACAGGTGGTTTTGAGAGAGGTGGGAAAGGAGGGCTTGGGGGCCCCCAGGCACAGAAGATGAACCACAGCAAAACATAACACAAAACACAGGTAGCCGTATCAATAAACAGGAAAACTGTCAAATTGAACTCTATGAACAAAACTGACCATCGGACACTGCTAACTGGAGGGTGGATGTAGTGGGGAGGACTGCTTAAAAAGATTACACAAAACTCTATCAAGTTTAAAACTTAAGAGAACAATAATATCCACCAAGTGACTCTTTCAAAGTGGCTAATAGGACCAAGGAATTCAACTTAATAAAATTTTATTTAAGTCTAATTTAAATTTAAATAGCATGTATGGCTAGTGGTTACTGCATTGGAAAGAATAGGTCAACGGTGTACTTTTTTTCTTCCAGTAATCTTGGATTGCTGTACTATACAGATACTCCCTGACTTACAATGGGGTTAGGACCCCATAAACCTGTTGTAAGTTGAAAATATCCTAAGTCAAAAATTTATTTAATTCACCTAACCTACTGAACATCGTAGCTTAGCCTAGCCTACCTTAAACATGCTCAGAACACATTCATTAGCTTACAGTTGGGCAAAATCATCTAACACAAAGCCTGTGTTATAATAAAGCGTTGAATGTCTTATGTAATTTATTGAATACTGTAGGGAAACTAAAACAGAATGGTTGAATGGGTGCTTCAAGTACTGAATGCGTCTTCATTATTTCTACTGAATATGTATCCCTCTCTTTCACATCAAGTCTAACCATCCTAGGAACATCTGCAGTCTTTGTTTGCCTCCAGGGGCTTTTAAACCTCGAAGCAGGAATAAAGATAATCTGGGATGGTTTTACCTGCAGGTATGGGAGGGGAGTTGGTGGATTTCAGAAGTAACTTACTTTGCGTAGTATTTACTAGTTTCGGGTTTGTAGAAGGAAATAATCCATGAAACCAAAGATAGAGGGACAGTTCCTAAGCAGGCTGATTTCTCCCAGGTGAGTCATCACCTACCTGCACCATCTACCTGCTTGAACTGGTCCCACCTCAGACATAAAAGTCAATGTGGGCTGGACAGTGTGCCTCATACCTGTAATCCCAGCACTTTGCAAGGTCAAGGCGAGAGGACTGCTAGGCCCAAGAGTTCAAGACCAGCCTGGGCAACATGGTGAAACCCAATCTCACAAAAAATACAAAGTTATCCAGGTGTGGTGTTGTGCTCTTGCAGTCCCAGCTACTTAGGAAGCTGATGAGGGAGGATTATTTGAGCTCAGGAGGTTGAGGATGCAGTGAGCGGTAATTGTACCACTGCATTCCAGCCTGGGTGACAAAGTGAGACGCCTTCTCAAAAAAAGTCAATGTGTGAAAACATGGAAAAATGTTTAAAGTCAGGTAGAGTTTAAAAAGCAAGCTGCCATATTTAAGATTCTATGCTATGATATATTTATGGATAGTCTAGAAAAGGTAATCTGAAACAATGTATGTATTATGAGAATACAGTGATTTTTAAAGTATAATTTGATGTTAGTTTTTTTTTTTTTTTTTAACTTTTGAAAATATACCAGAAAGACCCACTATTTGTGAGGCAGGAGTTCTAGACCAGCTTGGGCAGCATAGCAAGACCCCTGTGCCTAAAAAATTTTTTTAATTTGCTGGGCTTGGTAGTGAGTTATAATTGTACCACTGCACTGAAGTAGCCTGGGCGGCAGAGGGAAACCCTGTCTCATTAAAAAAAAAAAAAAATATATATATATATATATATATATATATATATACACACACACACACACACATGCAAGAAAGAAAATGATAACATTTCAGTCTTTTTTCTTTTCTTTTTTTTTTAAGATAGAGTTTC
>PVKP010030445.1:0-27923 GCA_004027715.1 Plecturocebus donacophilus
GTCCGTGTTTTCTTGGGATAAGATGAGCAGTTAGATAGGATGCAGAAACTCCACTCACACAGGTTAAAAATAACTGCAGGGGTGAGAAGGCAAAGTGCCCTGCAGCCCACGGGGACAGACAGAAAGGATGTGCTTCCGCTCTCGGGCACGGTGTCTGGAAGTCCCTGGGGAAAAGTGCTGCTCGGTCTGTCCTCAGACGGCGCTCAGACCCCTCCAGGAGACGCCTGGCAGTGCCTCTCGCCGTGTGTGTGTGGTGGGAGGTGGTGAAGGGGGCAGGCTTCCCTTCAAGAAGCACTTTCATCAGCTCTTCCCACACAATAAAGGAAAACGATTGACTCTAATGGACAACTGGTTCTGGCGAGGGACAATGTTGGGGAGTTCATCCTCTCTATAAAAATAAGTCATACCCTGAGTCCGGGCCAAGGTATCACATGCATTTCTGGTAGCTTCTAAGGCATATTTAACACAGTCTTCATCTCCAGATGCATTGATTTTGCTTAGGTGGCCTGTCTAGCTGCACAGCCAGTGGTACAGAACGCCCGTGCAATGCAGCTCGGGAGGAGACTGGCTGGTGACGGCCACAGGTGAGTGTGGCCTGGCCCAGCTCAGATTCGTAGACCCAGCCCCTTTTCAGTGGACTTCCTACAACTTAAAGCTGTGGCACCTGTACTTACAGGGAAGCAAATAAGTTTCTGCTATTATATATCTTCTCCATTAAAAAACAGTAGCTGTTCATTATAATGATTTTTAGAAAAACACACAAGCCCGAGAGCACCGTGGCCATCCTGTCACTCGGCAGCCTCCATTAACATCTTCAGTTGCCGTGATCTTTCCTCACACACAGGTTTCCTGCACTAGCAGATTCCACCTTGACCCGTGCACAGGTTAGCATTCTGCCTGCATTTTAACTTAGCCTGGCAGCATGAGCATCTTCCACGATGACGTGACCTGCGTAGGAATGGCGCCACGCCTGCGCGCTGTCCTGCGGGGACACACTCTGCTTGGCTGCATCTCTGCTGCTGAGTTAGTTGGCGTTTTTATAATCCTGCAGTTTTACAAGGATGTTCCTGTACGCTGTCTCATTTCCCCACATTTCACACTATTTTCTCGGGGTAGATGTCCAGGAATAGACCTGCTCCTTCAACCACGGGTGGGCGTGGTGCAACGGTCGCCCAGGTACTGATGGGGGGGACCGCGCTTGTTGACTTGGGACTTCCTTTTCTTACAGCTGTCTCATATACAAATTACAAGAAGACTCCCCCGCCAGTGCCCCCTCGGACCACCTCCAAGCCTCTGATCTCGGTGACGGCGCAGAGCAGCACCGAATCCACCCAGGATGCCTACCAGGACAGCCGTGCCCAGAGGATGTCCCCATGGCCCCAGGACGGCCGCGGCCTCTACAACTCCACGGACAGCCTGGACAGCAACAAGGCCATGAACCTCGCCCTGGAGACGGCCGCGGCCCAGCGCCACATGGCTGACGGCCAGAGCGGCTCCACCCGGAACAGCGACAAAGCCATCCTGGTGTCCAAGGCGGAGGAGCTCCTCAAGAGCCGCTGCTCCTCCATCGGGATTCAGGTAGCCGCTCGTGGCCGCTCGGCAGGGCCGGGCTCCAGTCAGGGTTGCAGGTGGCATAGGATGAGCCCAAACCCAGCCAGTGGCCCTGGGTCCTCCTTAGCAGTGACCGCAACCCTCAGCAGGGCCACAGAACCTGAGAGCGAGGCTGTGCGTTCACGCTGCAGACCCGGCAGTGCAGCGAGTAGGCGGGAGACCCCCGAGGCGACTCGGACCCCAGTGCGGGGCTGAAGGAAACCCGGGGGCTCCAGCTCCCCATCCCCTGCCACCCTGAAAACACACTCCTGGCCACGCATTTTCCCGGGGCCAGAGGCTGCCTAGGGAGAATGGAGATAACATTATTTTGATGCTTAAAATGGGAGGGTTTCTGCTGAAGCCTGATTTTTCAAAAGCTTTCAGTATTGTGGCCAAAGAGTTGAACGGGGGAACCAGAAGGTGCTGGGGATGAATAGATGAAAGGCAAAGCAGGCTGTCCTCGGGACAGAACCAGGACGTGCTCGCAGGCACGGGCCGTGGTCACAGATGCCGCATCCGTGGTTTCAGACCACAGATGATCCACTGTCCATCCAGGCCCCCAAATGTCCATCCATAATACAGATGTGGCGGATGGTTCCTTTCCCCGTGAATGGAGAGCTCTGGCTGGCTCTGGCCAGCTCCCGCCCGCAGCTCCCTCTGCCAGTCTGTGCTCGGTACGCTGAGCACCGGGGGGCCGGGAGAGTGTCCTGTGGTCTGGGTCAGGTGGTGCATCCCTCCGGGATCTGGCAGACAGGGCTGAGCAGGGCTGGCCGCCACGCCCACTGCCAGCACGGCCCACCTCCTGCTTCCCTTCGCCCCTGCATTCAGTGTGCGTTCCTCGGAGCTTTAACAGTCAGACTGTGGATGCCGCTGGGGCGGCCCAGGGAGGAGGGTGAGTGGAGCGTGTGTGAGCCGGGCCGGGCCGCGCTGGCAGCCAGGCATGTGGGCGGAGAACGCGGGGGAGCCGCCTGCTGGCCCAGGGCCTCTGAACCAGGTCTCCACACTGTGGCTTCATTGTTTTGTTTAGGATTCTGAATTCCCAGAGCATCAGCCATACCCAAGGTCAGATGTAAGTACCAAAATGTGCTCCAAAGCCGCGTCCGCATGACTTTTATTTTCTCTCCCTTTTTTGGATGTTCATGCGACCGCTCTTGTTGCCTCTCTCTGTCCTGATTCTATATGCCAGGCACTATGCTGGGTGTCCCCACCTGTCCCCTCTTTGAAGAGGATGACGGGCTGACCAGGGTCCGCCACCGGCCCGCAGCCCTGGGCCTACCTGGGCTCTGGCGCCCGTAAGCGGGACAGTCAGGGTGCCCTCATCCGTCTCCATCTCCGGGGTCACGTCTGCAGTAGAGACTGGAGAGGTCCCCACATTAGCCAGGCGGCTTCCCACTGCCAGCCACTCCCGCCCTCTTTTTTCTCCCCGGCCACCTCCCACAGGTGCCCTCCAGGACACCCACTCAGCCATGACCGAGGCAGTGCCCACTTCTGAGCACCTGTAGTACTGACTCGATGTGAAAGGAGTGGGACATAATTTTGGAATCTCAGGTCAGCACACTGGGCACGATGCCACTGCCTCCTGCCCCACCCACAGCGAGGACCCCAGACCCCTTCGTGGTCAGCCCTCTTCCGCTGCCAGCTCCCACCCCTTGCACAGCCACCTCTGCTGAGTGCAGGCTTCTTCTCATCCCCCGGCTTCCCCCGCGAAGCTCAGTCCGTGCCTTCACCCCTTCCCAGAGGTGACTCTGGACCCCAGCACCCCACATGTGTCCTGTGAGGGGGGACCTTGCTCCCAGCCTCTTACCGCCCTGCACCCAGCACCCAGCACCGTGCCTGGCACATAGAGAGTGCTCGGTAAATGTCGGGAAAGCAAGTGGATGGATGGGCCGCTGGGTGCGTGCTGGGTGAGGATGGATGCAAAGGCAGGAATGCAGGTGGATGGCAAAGTCACCTTTCATGGCAGTAAGAAAAACAAATGCACAGTCCTGTGTGTTTTCTGTGCATCCTGTGAGCTGCACAATTATCCAAAGGAAGTGAGTTGAAAAGCCACAGGGCAGATGGACTTGGAGCAGTTCAAGTGCCAGGATAAGGGAAACAGCTAAAGAAAGAACAGAAGCAAGTCCAGGAGGAAAGGAGGAGGAAAAGAAGGCAGTGGGGAATGAAGGGGATGAAAGGCAGGTGCCTGCAGGTGCCCGGGAGGCCTCGGGAGAGGAGCTGCAGATGCCAGCTCGTCAGGGCCAGTGACAGGCTGTGGACAGGTGCCATTTAATCCTCACAATAACCCTGTGTGCTGGTTGTTACTGTGCCCAGCCTTTGGATGGGAAAACTGAGGCTCAGGGAGGGTCAGTGACTTGCCTCAAGGCACACAGCCAAGGCCACAGCGAAGCCAGCGGGGGAGAATCAGAGCCTGCCTCCACACCGCCCCTCTGTTCTCCTTCTCTGAGGAGAAAACCCCAAAGTGATTCCATGCCCTCAGGAGCCTGCCCTGGGTCTTTTCCTCTTCTGGGACATGGGGCAGGCGTCATGCTGCTCCCCAGCTCGCAGGCAAAGCTGGCTCACGTGTGTTCAAGCAGCATTTAATGGGACTGACTTCCCAGAGCCACAGCTCCAGGGACCTTTGGGGGCAGTTTTGTCAGAGTGCAGATAGCAGGAGAATCTGTGTTCTGCAAATGTCATTCCTACAAGTGCACAGCATCTATGCCACTGAACATACTTTATGTGGAGCTCACACCCTCTGTGACTCGATAGCACACAGAGAGACACAAGGCAGCTCCCCAGCGCACTGGGCATTGCATGACGTTTTACAATCAGGGTTTGAATTCAGGAATCTCGTGATAATTACTGGGCTGTGTCTAACGTGATCCCCAGTGAGTGAAGGTCCTCAGCTCACACCTCCAATGGCCCCCATCCTTCCTCCCTGCCCAGCTTAGAGCAGAAGCCAGCCGCAAGTCCCCTGTTCCTCAGGTGGCTGGACACGGCCACATGAGTCTGGCCCTTACAGCAAGACACACAGACAGGCCCCGTCAGACTCCAGATTTGCAGGCCAGTTGCCCATAGGACAGAATGGGCCCAGCCTTGGCACTCATAGGCCAGTCCTAGAATAAGGAGGAGAGCTTGTGGGCACAGCTGAGCCGCCTCGGAGAGGTCCTCTGACCCAGAACTCACGGTCTGGCCTGACCTCGCTTTTCTTCGTCACGATGGGACCATTTGTGTGTTCTCTCGTTTTTGTCCTTTGCGGTTTGTCTCTCCTGCTGAGTTTTCCATTTTCTTTGGTGTGCGTGTTTGTGTTTGGGGAACTCTGTAGGACATGTTTACGGCTCCCAGATACTGCAGTTAGGTGGGACACGGGCCTAGTATGACATTCAGGATCCTTCCATCCTTGGTGCCTTGTGAGCCCCATCTTTATAAATGAGGTCAGTTTTTTGGTTTTTTTCTTTCTGAGATGGAGTTTTGCTCTTGTTGGCCAGGCAGGAGTGAACTGGTGCGATCTCGGCTCACTGCAATGTCCGCCTCCCGGGTTCAAGCCATTCTCCTGCCTCAGCCTCCTGAGTAGCTGGGATGACAGGCGCGCGCCAGCACACCTGGCTGATTTTTATATTTTTAGTAGAGATGGGGTTTCACCATGCTGGCCAGGCTGGTCTCGAACTCCTGACCTCTGGTGATCCACCTGCCTTGGCCTCCCAAAGTGCTGGGATTACGGGCATGAGCCACCGCACCCAGCCAATGAGTTTCTACTCTATGATCTCTCCCGCCAGGTGGTGAGAAGGCAGGGGCAGCCTGGAAAAGCCTCTGTGGCTGTCCGTTCTGAATGTCCCGCCTGAGATAAAAGTGCTTGCCTGATTCTCCAGGCACAGGTAGCTGCTCTTCCTCCAGCTGCCCTGGAGCTCAGAGCCTCGCAGGCAGCAGAGCGCGTCTCCGAGGGAGAGGGAGTTTGCATCAGATCCAGGGCACCCCCGTGTTCTGTGTGAGGTTTTGAAGGAGGAGCAGAAAATGAGCTTGTTGGGAGAGCAAAGGTTACAGATTGGCACGCTGGCCCAGTATTGCTGGTGAACTATTCCTGCTGCCAGCCCTGCCCACATTCATTTTCTCGGCATTCCTACAGAAGCCGGGCTCAGGGGCGGCTGGCTGGCCTTGATGCACGGCTAGCCTGTGACTACAGGGAGTGGGACAGTGATTTCGCTCATTCATACGTTCCTTGCATGCGTATATTTTTCAAAACGTTTTATAAGAGATGAGGTCTTGCTGTGTTGCCCAGACTGGAGTGCAGTGGTGCAGTCATAGCTCACTGCGGCCTCAGACTCCTGGGCACCCGTGATCCTTCCCCTCTGCCTCCCAGAGCCCTGGGATTACAGGTGCAAGCCAGCATGCCTGGCCTCAGAGCTTTTTAAATCCACTTACGCTTCTAGCCAGAATTTCCTTTGGAAAAGACTCAAATTTCCTTTCCACTGTAGAAAATAGTATTTTCTTTGTCCCAGATTTGCTTTTCTGTCTCACATGAAGCCTCCGTATGCCCAGGATTTCTGAAATTGATAAAAACTGAGCTCCTGCTGGCCAACTGTGATTTTACCTTGTCCTCCTCAGGGTTTACCTTCCAGCAATAGAGCATTTCATATTCCTTAGAAAGAGTTCACAAAACAGCCATTATAAAATCTGCAGAGCTCATCATATGCAAGTGCCTTTAATGTCATACACATACCACTGTTCACCTGACAGCCCTAAATGCTGGGGTGAGAGAACAGGGAATTGGCATTGGCTGTGAACAGACCTGCCTGAATCAGGCCTCATGCTGAGACTTTTCCATCAGTTCGCTCAGGCATTGGGTGTTTCCCTCTTTTTTGAGACAAGGAAGCAAAAATTCAACAAAATTTAAGAGACTTTCCTAAGAGTCGCATGGCTACCAAGCAGCAGAATCTGACCAGCTCCAAAAGCTGTATTTTTCTAATTTACCAAAAAATATATATTAGAGGAAATTTGGAGACAAAGGAAGGAAAAGCTCCTTTTGTTACTTTTTGTTTTTCATCCTTTCCGTGGTACATGTACATACCTGTTGTTAGTATGAGTGCGTTGCTACATGTGTGCATGCTCTTGGTAATTCTGTTGTTCACGGAACCTGTTAATCTGTGTTTTAAAGTCTGTATTAGAAGCATTTTGGGGGTTATTCCCTTTGTAACCGTCTTTTTATTTTTTAGAGACAGGGTCTCACTCTTTTGCCCAGGATGGAGTGCAGTGGTGCAGTCACAGCTAACTGCAGCCTCAGTGTCTGAGGCTCCAGCGATCCTCCTGCCGCAGCCTCCTGCGTAGCTGGTCCCACGGGCATCACCACTCAGCTATTTTTTTTTAAGAGATGGGGTCTTGCCATGTTGCCCAGGCTGGTCTCAAACTCCTGGGCTCAAGAGATCCTCCTGCCACAGCCTCCCAAAGTGCTGGGATTACAGGCATGAGCCAGTGTCACGAGTAAATCATGACGTGCTGCACATTCCTGTCCCACTGTGTCACCCTCATTCTCCTCAGGTGCCACCTTATAAATAATGCTGCAGTGAACACCTCACACATTGGTCAGAATTTAGATCCTTTGTCTAGCCTGGATTCCTAGAAATGGAGTGAGACAAATATTCTCCACATTTTTATGATAATAATGAGTGCTCCGTTTTTTGTAAAATCTCTTTAAAAGTATTCCTTTGAATTTATTTCACTCGTATCAAATTTGACAGTATCTACCAAAAAGTGCGATGTCTCTGACCCGGTCCTCCTATCAGGCGAATATATTCACACAGGTTTTCACATACACACGAGTACAGATGCGTATTTATAGCAGCATCATTTATAATGGCAGAAACTAGAAACCACCACATTTCCCCTCTACCGAAGGCTCATTAAATGCACTAGGCTATATTTACAAAACGGAATCCTTTGTAGTTAAAACACAAGCCTGCTCCTTATGTACAGACATGGATTTTAAATCTATTAATTGTTTAGCAATCCTTTTGTGTAAAATAACACTAATAATCTTTGTGTCATGCAAGGTAAGGTTTAATAAAGTCATGACCCACTTAAAGACGGGAATATGGTAAATCCTAACAGGAAGGCCAGGGTCTTCACCCAAGGATGTTCTTCCTCCCAGAGCCCGTCTCACCCGCTGTCAGAACGTGCATCAGAGTTTACGGATAGCTTCGGCGCCTGTCTTCAGAATTACACCAGTGAAAGTGTGGCTCCTGGCCAGTGCCCTGGCTCTGTGGCCAGCCAAGGGCTCCAGGGTTTTCTCGTGCCGTTTCTTCCATGCTGCACATGGCTTCATGGTCAGAGATCCGGGCAAGAGCTCCGCTGCAGCCTCCAACCAGCTGGGTGCCCCTGAGCAGGTCCCCCCTCCTCTGACCCCCAACTCTCTCCTAGGGCTGGAGACATCCGCAGGGTTGTTGTGTGGATTACACGTGGTAAGGCTGTAACCTCAGCATAGTGCCTGGGACAGGGTGCGCAACAAAGAGGTATTGGCTGTTACCATGATTTCTCTTGGCCACAAATCAGAGCCAGGCCTTGTTGACACAGGCTTACCCTCAGAACAGTCGCAAACTGCGGCTCAGATTTTAAAGTGCAGCTCCTCTCCGACTCGGAGGACAGCGTCATCATTATTTGTTTAATGCACCTTTTCCTTGTAGTGATCAGTAATAATTTTCAAGAAAAGTGATATAACTTAGCTATGACATTTCAGAGAGGGGTCAAAGTCCTCTTCATATAATAGGTAATATTTTTCTGGAAAGAGGAATGACTCAGTGCCTGGAAAAATATTAATGGCTTAACTAACCTTTGGTTTCACAGAGTTTTCCTCCTGAGACTTTGGAGATTTTTTGGTTTTGTTTTGTTTTTTTTTTTAGAAAACGTACTGCAGTAGAATTCCCTTGTGGGATAACTTTACATAGCTGATGATCATTAAAATGCTTTGTGGGTTTGTGAGGACTTTTTGGCAAATATAGCCACAATAAGAATTTTCTGTGGAATACGCGATGTCTGTTCTGATCTGACATCACATGCTGGCAGACGGGAGACAGCTCTATGGAGATGAAGGTGCAGAGTTTGCCTCGATGTTTCCGATAAATGCTTAAATTCCTCTCTGTGTCTTTTTGTATGTGGGTGCAGCCATCAGTATAATCCTACTAAATCGCTTATTTGTTGTCATTAGCTATGTTTGGTTCATGCTGTACTTCCTTTCTTCACTGTAGGGTGTGATAAGAGCTTTTAAGTCCTGTAATAATGCAGTTCAACAAAACCTATTTTTTGCCTGAGCTGAACTAAGCAGTTTTATTTGCATACATTTAAAAGACCAAAGTGCAGCCTTGAGTTCAGGTAGTTATGTAAAATGTGATGAAACGCAGCAGCGATGTAATTACACCAATGTGAATGCATTTCCCTCTCTGCGATTTTACTGGGTCACGTGCATCTCTGCAGTAATTAAACAAATGCGTAATTAATTACAGCAAATCATCAACAATAACAAAATAGTCCCTTGCCCAGGCCCCATGTTTCCGTTCTAAAATGAGATGTTCTATGTTGCATTAGGTGGAAACGGCCACAGATTCCGACACGGAGAGCCGCGGCCTGCGGGAATACCACTCCGTCGGCGTCCAAGTGGAAGACGAGAAGCGGTAACGCAGCCCCCTCACGCGCAGGGCCCCCCAAGCCAGAGCTCTTAGTCAGATGCCTGATGGAAGCTCCTAGATCCTGTGGCCCTCAGTCACGCATGCCACGGGGGAGACATACATGGATGCTTTTCCACTGATACAGTTCACGTATGAATTAGTGTCCACCTCTGTCTTGCTGTTGCAAGAGGCAAGGGAGTGATGCTTTCCAGAGTCACTTACCACCTCTGGAAGCAAAGCCACTGACCGCTCTGAGAGTCAGAGTCCTTGGTCCAAAGGAAGGAAGGACAGCTGAGGGTGACACCGACGCAGGCCTCACGACTTGTCACGTTAAACGTAAAACGACAGACACCACGGCACATTCAAGGCCTTAACATACCGTGAAATTGTTTCACTTTAAAAATATAACCTCAAAACATAAAATACAAAGTGAAGGCCATTACAGTCATGTAATCTTTGTAACAAGACAGGATCATTTCCGTTTATATTTAAAATAGCATATATTGCCTATTTCATAAAAACAGATTTTGATGAGAACATTACATGGCGAGGGCTCAGCTGGCGTCTGGCAGGGAGAGTGCTGGGTGACCTCCGTCATCAGGGGGCGTCTCAGCACCTGCCCTGTGGAGATTTTGATTGCAAAGAAATTCCGACCCCGGCCAACGGCTTCCCCAGTTTCCAGGTAGACCTCCTACACCCTGGCCGTCCTCTGCACCCGCGGGCCGGGCAAGCCACCTTCCTCCTGACCTGTGGCTCAGTGTGCCCTCCCCATGCCGCCAGCAAAGGGAGCACGTGGCAACGTCAGTAACCAGCTGCACGCACAGCTGTTGCTCCTGGGGGTTTAGCCTGCAGAGCCGCAGGGATAGCTGCAGTATCTGGAGACGTACAGACACACACAGGCACAAACACAGGCATGCACACTGCACAGACACAGACCACACGAGACACACAAGACAAGACAGACACTACAAAGATACACATGTATACACACCCCACACAGAGTGCACACACACACAGGCACACAGCATTCTCACCCAGCATACTGGTCTCCAATTAGAAGCTCCTTCCTACCAATTACTTCAGTGATCAGCTATGTGCAAATGGATGACACTGAAAAACATGTTCGCTGTGTAACTTTTAAACACCTGCCAAAGTCAGAATTTGGAGTCATTATTTTGCATACAGGGGTGAATGGGGACCTATTAATTTATCCAGAGAGAAGTGGCTCGGGCCCTGAAACACGATTTGGAAGCCAGTAAAACACAATATGATGTGGATGTTGTTCACACAAAAGCAGCAACCCACAGCCTCGGTTGCATAAGCTCGTAGCGTATTTCTTTCTGATAGGGAGGTAGCCATTTGCTGATAGTGGTTTCATGAAACACACTAACTCTCACTGTATCATTCAACAATCTAAATCCCAAGTGGGCATCATTTAGGCCCTAAGACTTAGGTAGATGTTAAAGTTTAATTATTTGCAAAAACAAATGTTCTTCCCGAGCTGAAACGCCAGCATATTTCCCGGACAAAGCACGCACCCGTCCTTGAGCCGCTGGGCTGCTGGCTTCAGGAGTGTTCTCGATAAGCTACAAGTGGGGTTTTGTTGCACAGAGTTCTCTCAGAAAGGCTGCCATCTGTCTTGCTTCCCTCCTTTTGCAGACACGGACGTTTCAAGCGTTCTAACAGCGTCACGGCTGCCGTCCAAGCGGACCTGGAGCTGGAGGGGTTCCCAGGCCACATCACCATGGAGGACAAAGGCCTCCAGTTTGGCTCGTCCTTCCAGCGGCACTCTGAGCCCAGCACCCCCACCCAGTACGGCGCGGTGAGAACTGTACGGACGCAGGGGCTCTTCAGCTATCGAGAAGACTATCGGGCCCAAGTGGACACCTCCAGCCTGCCCGCCCCGGACCCCTGGCTGGAGCCCGCCCTCGACACGGTGGACACTGGGAGGATGTCTCCCTGCCGCAGGGATGGCTCGTGGTTCCTGAAGCTCCTGCACTCGGAGACAAAGCGGATGGAAGGCTGGTGCAAAGAGATGGAGAGAGAGGCAGAGGAGAACGACCTCTCAGAGGAAAGTAAGAGCTCAGCCTCCCGGGGCCGTTAGACCTAACTTCTCAGTAACCAAGAGAGCACCTCGCAGCATCCACGGAGAAAAGCTCCTTCCTTCGATACCGGAGTGAACGAAAATGAGTGTGCTTTCTAGCCTACCCCCTCAATTCCGAGATACACATTACCTGAGAAGACAAGCGGTCACTAAGGTATCGAAGGAAAAGCGCGTGTGTGCTGCTTTGTCAGTAAGCTGAATATGAGATCAGCTGTGCAGGCAGTTTTCCTGGGTGCACAGTCGATCCCATAGTCCACTTACCATTTCCCCTGAATTTTGGTAAAAGCTTAATTCAGAGAATTTTTATTATTTTCTAGTATTGTTGTCAGCCCATGCTTTGCTAGAAAATGCCTTGGCATTATGCCAAAGAGAAAAGTTGAAGATCAGTAAAAGATGAAGTTGGTTAGCTATGTGATGATGTGCCTAAGGCCTCACACCTGAGCAGAATGGGAAGTGATGTCATTCCTGTACCAAGTGCCACCCGGCAGATCTGGGCCCTGGCCCCTCCATGTGCATGGGGACAGCCCCTTATTCTCCACCTTTCTTCCATGTGTCTAGAGAAACCTACCGAGACAGTTCGGGCCAGGCACAGGGGCTCACACCTGTAATCCAGCACTTTGAGAGGCCAAGGCAGGGGATCGCCTGAGGTGAGGAGTTTGAGAACAGCCGGGCCTGGTGGCACATGTCTGCAGTCCCAGCTACTTAGGAGGCTGAGGCAGGAGAATCACTTGAACCTGGGAGACAGAGGTTTCAGTGAGCCAAGATCGTGCCACTGCAGTCCAGCCTGGGCAACAGAGCGAGACTTTGTCTCAAACAAAAACAAAAAGGCAGTTCAGAAGCACCACCCGTTATAAATTGCCGCATGTGATTTCTAAGCTAATAGCACCTGTCTGTTCATAGACCAATTACATAATTGCAGAATACCTACAACTAATGCCTATGTTGAAGGCAGTACAATTTCACAAAGCTATTTCTGAATGTCTTGACTTGACAAATTATGTTCTTTCTAAAGTATTTGTCTTTTTCTATGAGTTTATTTGTACATTTACAAGATCACTATAAATTCGGAACTTCAAAAGGATAGCTCAGGTCCCTGGGAATTCGGCCCTGACATTCCACTTCTAGATGACTGTCATAATAGTGTGCTCACTAATCCTAGAAACAGAAGTGCAATGGTGAAACTGCACTGTGACTTACAGAGAACAATGGCCTTGGAGCCTCAGCAGTCTGAGAAAATCTTTGGTATGCTGATTTTCCATTGTTGTAACTTAAGGTGTGAACCTAGGAAGAAAGAAAGATACTGCCTTTAATTGACTAATCCTGCTCCTCCACATTTCTCTCTTCATCATCAAATTGCATGTATTCTTTACAGGAGTTCATGTTGGATGCCGAGTGTTGGGGAGATGTTGCCACAGGAAAGCCCTCCGCCTGGCACGTGGCGCCCGCAGTCCCCACGGCTGCACGGGGCGGCGCATGTCAGCGTAGCTGTGTTCCGACCATTCACATAGCATTTGCATTTCTCATGGTTAGGCTACATTTAACAGAGTGGTCACCATGTTGATATTTAAAAATCACTCATTTTCTGCAGCGTCCTCCCCCTTGCGGGTATATGCCTCAACTTGGCAAAACTATCTTCATTATGAAAGGGATTTGTCATCTTTAGAACAAAGCTAAGACAGAAAAACTACGCTGCCTAAGTTGATGCCGAACTCGACTTAAATGACCAGCTCTGGTTTTGTGTCTGCTGACAGGGGTAGCCTAGGGCTGGGGGTCCTTCCTTCCAGGATCAGAGCAGATGGTGAGAGGCGAGCATCGCTAAGTCAAGATGTGTTTTTTCTACACCACGAGGTTCCTCAAAAGAACACCTTTGAAGAGGAGGACAGAGAGGAAAAAAATCAGAAAGAGGTCATGTGTGTCAGGGCTTAGCCCATAAAATGCATATAAAAGGCCGGGCGCGGTGGATCACGAGGTTAAGGGATCGAGACCATCCTGGCCAACATGGTGAAACCCCGTCTCTACTAATGTATAAAAAATTAGCCGGGCATGGTGGTGCGTGCCTGTGGTCCCAGCTACCTGGGAGGCTGAGGCAGGAGCACTGCTTGAACCCGGAAAAACGGAAGTTGCAGTGAGCTGGGATTGCACCACTGCACTCCAGCCTGGCGATAGAGCGAGACTCTGTCTCAAAAAAAAAAATGCATATAAAATTATATTATCATTTGAGTTTATCCCATTTGGGACACATTCAGAAAGTTGTGGTCTTTGGAAGGTGTACGACAGCGAGACATTAGCCAACGCTGTGTTAAGTGTGTACTTTCAATTTAGTTTTTTCAAGGATATCATTTTTGAAAAGATATCTTTCTAAAAAAAAAACAAACCAGAATCCTCCGCTGGACACAGTGGCTCACACCTATAATCCCAGCACTTTGGAAGGCTGACGCAGGATTGCTTGAGCACAGGAGTTTTATACTAGCCTGGACAATACAGTGAAACTTGTCTCTATGAAACAATAATCATAATAAAAATTTTAAAAAGTAGCCTGGTGTGGTAGACACATGCCTTAGTCTCAGCTGCTCAGGAGGCTAAGTTGGGAGGATCACCTGAGCTCCGGAGGTAGAGGCTGCGGTGAGCCAAGATGACGCCATCACTCCAGAACAAGACCCTGTTTCAAAAAAATAAAGACTATCTAGAGCAGTTCTCACTGAACATACATGAGGCGTCAGGCCCTATGCCGACTGCATGACACTCCTCATTAATGCCCATCCCAGTGGACCAGGTGGGCTGCATTGCAACATTCTAAAGACACACTGGGGCTCTGAGAGGTTAATATCTTTCCCCAAATCCCAGAACAATAGCAGTGGCTCAGGACTGGGAGTCAGAACCATCTGGCGCTGAATGCTGTGCCTTTCCACCCCGCGGTCTGAAGGCGTCAGGTCAAAATGTTCCCTATGGGAAGCATCCCCTCCACTGCCTGCTTCTGCGCTGGATCCGCATGTCCTCCTTTGTCCTGCTGTTTCCGACAAGCTTGTGTCCCATCCCTGACCCTTCCTCTCGTTCTGATCCTCCACAGCTGTGACCCACGTGTGGGCCCCGGGGAGTCCCTCAGCAGCGAAGACAGAGCCCAAGGTTATCCTGCGTTAGCCATTGGAAACTAGGTGGCGGGAGCTATAGGGAGGCAAATGCTTTCTCAAACCAAGAATGAAAGTCCTTACGATTAAAGGGCATTAATGCTGAGGCCCTGTCTTAGCAGGTCCTGATTTTCTGTCCCTGGAGGCATTCCAGAACATTCTAAAAATTATGCCCTAAAAGTACTACATACAAAACTGAATTTGATGACATACAGGGACCCAAATCAACAGCAAGATGCCAAAATCTTAGGATACATAGTATTTTTTGTTTTGGTTTTTGAAGGGGAGTCTTGCTCTTTTGCCCAGGCTGGAGAGCGGTGGCACAATCTCAGCTCACTGCAACCTCTACCTCGCTAGTTCAAGTGATTCTTCTGCCTCAGCCTCCCAAGTAGCTGGGATTACAGACACGTGCCACCATACCTGGCTAATTTTGTATTTTTAGTAGAAATGGGGTTTCACCATGTTGGCCAGGATGGTCTTGAACTCCTGGCCTCAAGTGATCTGCCCACCTCAGCCTCGCAAAGTGTTGGGATTACAGGTATGAACCACCATGCCCAACCAGGATACACAGTATTTAAATTTCACTTTCCTTATCATTAGGCATCTGAAACTTAGTTTTCTTCAGTATGGTAGGGTGGAAAGTGAATTTTTGCTGCCTCCAAATTCTATGCCCCCAAGAACATGTTCAGTTGGGTTTGTTGTGAGGTTCTTTTGTGTTTTTACCTTTTCTGAGCCTTCGGGATCCTCTTGTGGACACTCAGTGATGTCTGCATTCAAAGTATTTGTTGATTACTTGCAATGGAGCAAGCCGCACTCCGATAGGCAACAGTGATGCGGCAATGAGTAAGACATGGTAAGGACCCAACTCTGATTATCTGACAGCAGGAGAAGTAAGACCAGGGCAAACTGTTTACAGGAAGTGGAAACCGTTTAGTGTGTAAGAGACGTGCAGACACAGTACCTTAAAACTCAGAGGTCTCAGCAATGCTTTCACCTGGGAAGATTCTGAGAAGGCTTCCTGGAGGAGGCAGCATTGTGCTGGGCTTTGAGGTGCAGTTGGATTTGCTCGAGCAGCTGCAGGGTGATAGAAAAGGAGATTCAAGAGTCCACACTGAGGCAGAGGACTGGGAGCAGGGGCGCCTTTGTCTCTGTCCTCAGGAGGAAGACCTCCATCAGCAATGCCCTTCACCCTGCCTGCGGGGACCGACTGCGCTACCTGACCTCACAGAGCCCTCTGTGGCTGGGCCATTCCCCATGCCCTGGGGGACAGGTGTTTGTCAAAGGATGAAACTTTCCTAAAGCTCCAGTCCTCTGCTGCCACTGCGGCTTTTAGGCTCCTTCAATGCAGAGGTCACACTGAACATCGTTTATCATCCCCTGATGGTGCCTCTCATGTCGACTGGCATAGAATCCCATGCAAATGGGAACAGAGGGGACGAAAGGGAAGCAGGAGAATGGGCTGCGTTAGGAAACAGATGCCGCCCTCCTGCTCACACTGCCGTAAATGCAGAGCATCTAGAATCCCAGAGAATCGCCTGGTTGTCCTCAGTTCCAGAGGCTGGGAGTAGCTGATGCACTTCCCACTCTATAGACATCCACTGAAATAACCCTGATTTTGCCAGTCTTTGCTCCACTACTGTTTAGTTACAAAATGTAACTACATTGCAATCAACCTAGAACACAAATAACAAAGAATGGATGCACTTGATACTTTTTGTGATTTTCTTATTTATTTTCTTAAATTGCCCAGATACCTTCATCTTTTTGTGGACAAAGATGTCAAAACACTTGTTATGTGTCTCAGCTGTGTGCTTTGTCCATAAAACTATCACAGTGTTAATTGAGTTCAGATATTTCCCTAAATGTTTAAAAGGTAAGATGATAACCTTAATTTCCAGTCCTAATTTTAAGAGCAGATACAGGGTTATTGGTTATGGCACTTTTTAAAATAAAGATTAAATTAAATGGTTTATGAGACTAAAACTCTGATTTCTGAATATTGAAATTTCCATTATATGAAGAAGTAATTTTTGCTCAAAATATAATTTCATGACACAGTTCACTGAACTGATTGAATGAATCTAGATTCATTCAATCTTCTGTGGTTAATAAAAACTAGCATGAACCCAAAGAAATGCTGGTTTGCATGAAGTCCTATTAGCGCAGGCCTCCTATTGTGAATACATACATAAAAGTATTTTTGAGACATTGTAAATCATTACTAGACTCATGTTTTAAGGTTTTTATATTAATTATGTTAAACCAACTGGGTAAATAAAAAAATGAAAAATTCACGTTTTCTAAAACAAAAGGAATCCTTCCCAAGCTAAGACTTTATTCAAAGTCCACTGAGATGCGAGTCTCATCAAGAACTCAACAAGGGAGCACATATACACATAGGATCTTTCAAACGGTATTGGAAACTTCCTTGACCCAAACAGTTCCTCCCGAAGTAGCAAATGATCTAAATGTTCACCGGGTCAGATGCCACAGGCCAGGCAGACACTAATGCTAGCACTAGGGACTTGCTCACTAAGGCCTCCTTTGACAGACAGATGACTTCAGATCATATTAACACAAGAGCTGGAGTCAGATGTGTGGCCCTGAGTCTCCTGGGCCATCTTCCACGCTGAGACTCAGAGGTCTGTGGCCGGGAAGAGGCATCTTGGGAGTCGGCACCCACATGGGGGCCAGCAGATGACAGAGAGCCCAGAATGACTGTGAGAATGAGCAGGACACATGCGCCATGCAGGGGACCAGGCGGACATGACCACAGAGAAACTGTGCCTGTGTCCACAGTTGGCCCAGGCAGTCTCGGACCAACAGAGAAGATTGAGGAATCAAAAATACTGATGATTTTCTGAGCACAGCAGATGCCTGTGCACATATGAGCAGCTACCAGCCTTAGGGGGTCCATGTATTACACAGCTTAGAACATCCACTGCTTCCAGACCTCCAGGGAGATGCGGATCGGACTGTGTCCATTATGTGGATCAAACTGACAGAATCAACCTACTGACCAAGGCTCCTGCTAAGCACCTATGAAGATATCACCACACAACCCAACTAAATGGCCATGTGGAAATCGGACCAAAAAACACATGGATGCTTGTCAGCATGGGAAAAGGCAACGCATGGAATTGGAGGAAATGTCTGCAAACTACCCCTCCGACAAGGGTCTAAGAATCAGAAGATACAAGGAGCTCAAACAACTGAACAGCAAAGAAACAAATAACCCAATTCAAACATGAGCAAAGGACCTGAACAGACATTTCTCGAAAGACGACGTAGAAGGGGCCAACAGGTATGTGATGAAGGATTCCACACCACTAACCATCAGGAAAGTGCCAATCAGAACCACGATGAGATGTTACCTCATCCAGCTAGAATGGCCATATCACAAAGACCAAATAAATAAATAAATAAATGCTGGCACAGACGTGGAGGAAGGGGAATGCTCGCACACTGTTGGTTGGAATAGGAAGTAAACGCCACTATGGAAAGCAGTGTGGAGATCCCTCAAAAAACTAAAAACAGAGCTGCCATATGATCCAGCCAGCCTACTGCTGGGCATAGACCCAAACAAAAGGAAATTTGTACGTCAAAGGGATTTCTGCACCCGTATGTTTATTGCAGCATTATTTATGGTAGCCAAAATATGGAAGCAATCTAGGTTCCCATCAGTAGATGAATGGATAAAGAAAATGTGGCAAGAAAGGATTGTGTGTGAATAATATTCACAGTGGAATATTACTCAGTCATAAAAAAGAATTAAGTCTTGTCATTTACGGCAACATGGATGGAATTGGAGGTTATGTTAAGTGAAATAAGCCAAGCACAGAAACACAAACACTGCATAATCTCACTCAGATATGGAAGCTTAAAAAGCAGAGCTCAGCCAGATGCAGTAGCTCACGCCTGTCATCGCAGCACTTTGGGAGGGCAAGGGGGGCACACACCTGAGGTCAGGAGTTCGAGACCAGCTTGGCCAACATGGTGAAACGCTGTCTCTGTTAAAAATACAAAAATTAGCCAGCTGCAGTGGCAGGCAGCTGTAATCCCAATCCCAGCTACCCTGGGGGCTGAGGCAGGAAAATCTCTTGAACCTGCGAGGCAGACGTTGCAATGAGTCAAGATCTTGCCACTACACCCCAGCCTGGGCACCGTCTCCAAAAAGAAGAAGAAAAGGCAGAGTTCATGGATGCGGAGAGTAGATTGATGGTTAGCAGAGGCTAGGAAGGGAACAAGAGAGACGAGGGAGAGACGTTGATTAACATTAATGAAAACAAAAATGCGGTTATGTGGAAGAAAGTTCTAGTATACAATAGTACAGTAAGAAAAAAGTTAATAGTGTATTGCGTATTTCAAAATAGCTAGAAGAACTGTAACATTTCCAACACAAAAAGATAAATGTTTGACGTGATGCATGTTCCAGTCACCCTGATTTGATCATAGCACATTGTAGACATGTGTCCAAATATCACGTGCCCCCAAGAATATGTACAACTGTGACAAAGCCATTAAAAACACAAAAAGAAACGTGTGCTCTAAAACATGAAGATGATGAGGCTGAGATCTTGAGATTTCTGGGAGGTGTAGCTTAGGCAGACCCCACTACAAAATTAGTCACAAGGGAATCTCAGGGGATCAGAGAGGTTACAGATACTCAAATGATCATTTCAGACTCTCAGCAAATTTTATAAAACTCCACTTCAAATATTAGAACACCAGAAAACTGTACATTATGTTACTTCATAGCAAATTTAGACAGAATTGGAATTCTAGAAAAAATAAAAGAGCCAAGTATGTTAATCAAACTTCTTTGTGCATCAGAGGCACAGGTTCTAGCAGGTTCTTTGTGAATTTGCATTCTGATGAGAATCAGTCCTTAGTGCAGCTCCTCGGAGTGTCTAAACTATGACAAAATTAGAGACGTATACTGGAAGAGAATAAATTGAATTTTCACTTCAACTTTTTTGCAATTATAGGAAGCTATTTACATTATAGGCATCAGATAAAATCATTCTCATTCACTGAACAGCAGAATTCTCCTGCCATTAGCAGGCATGTCATTAGCTATACTCTTTGACATTCGTTCTCTCTCCCTAGCAATATTCAATTTATACCCTTTATAACAACTCTCACTACATTAAATCGATACCAAGATATTGCCTGTGTATTCATGTTGTGCTAAAGAGTATAAATTGAAGTACGTTGTATTAATAGTTCAGTTGAATTTCACTTTAAGAGGAATGTGAAAATTGGAGATTAAATTTCAAATTTTTTTTAAAAAACTGACTTTTTAGTTACAGCTTTAGGAAGTATAGAGTTGGTAAAACAAACTCATTTATTCACCCACTTCTATATATTTCTGCAGCAACAACTTGCTTAAAATAATCCCTTTAAATATCTTCGTTAATTATGCAGGTTTTAGAATACAAAAGAAATCAAAACTCAACATTTTTCTGTTTTTTGTTTTTGAGTTGGAGTTTTGCTCTTGTCACCCAGGTTGGAGCGCAGTGACGCCATCTCGGCTCACTGCAACCTCCGGTTCCCTGGCTCGAGCAATTCTCCTGCCTCAGCCTCCCGAGCAGCTGGGATCATAGGTGTGCACCACCATGCCAGGCTGATTTTTGTATTTTTAGTAAAGATAGGGTTTACGCCATGTTGGCCAGGCTGGTCTTGAACTTTTGACCTAAAGTGATCCACCCTCCTTGTCCTCCCAAAGCGTGAGCCACGGTGCCTGACCGAATTTAGCGTTTCGAAAGCAAAGAAGATTCCTCCCCTCGTCATCAACGAGACCAGGGCTGCAGAACACGTTCATTCTGGGGGCATCAGCATGTGGAGGAAGAATGAGGGGCTTTCGCTGTTGCCCCTGAAGAAACCGCTCAAGCCCCAGGACCTCCAGCTACTTCTCCACCAAATGCGGCGGCCCCTCCACTCTCCTCCCCTCGCACCCCAGCTCGCCCCAGCCCAGAGCCCTGCCCGCCCCATGCTGTGCCACGTGGCCAGCAGCTCCCAGCTTCCTTCTCGAGGCCTCCCCTGCCTTCCAGGTCCGGGGACGAGCAGCCCCTTTGAGCAGACTGGTGAACAGCACGAGGCCCTGGTGTGGAGACGCCCGGGAGATGGCCCTCCGCCCTTCTCTTCAAGACCGAGACAGTGCCAAAGTGGCATCCGAGTTACCTCCTTCGATTAAAAGTTATACCTTTTTCATCTTTTTCATCCCCTAGAAGCAACGGACAATTAGACGATATTCAGGAACAATGGTCACCTTCGGGGAGGGGACAGTGACCCGGTTCTACAACGCAGTTAAGGGTAAAGGGCTCAGGAAAAGATACCACATGACAACACTAACTGCCGTCTCCACGGAACAGGGAGGGAGCCGTGGGCCATACTCTCCAATTGTCTGCATGTGTGGAAGGTTTCATAGGAAAACTTTGGGGAGGAAAACTATCTTCCTTTTAGAAAAAACAGAAAAATGCATTCTTAAGTCCATCATGTCACCCAGGAGAAAATCACTGTGAAGAACATGTGATACAGAATGCCAGCCTTCACGTTCTGAAGAGTGAGTGGCGTGCCATACACGGTGCTGTGCGTCTGGCTTCGAGGTCGCAGCGTGACCTAAGCCCTTTCCAACCCAGGTTCTCTCTGCAACAGCATTTTATTACATGAAGAGTGAGGCCCTTTGTGGCCACAACCTGTGGTTCCTTTCCACTGAAGTCAGGCCAAGGAGCGGACGCCGCGGCAGCCCTAGCTTGAGTGGCAGGATGCCAGGGTCTGTCGTGCCGGTGTCTGGACCGTGTGGAATGACTCTCACACGTAACTGGCTCTCAGACCGACTCTTAAGGAATGTTTGGAGAAAGAGCCATTGTGGAAGAACCTAAGGGGATTGCGTTTACCTCCCTGGACCTGGGTTTCAACGTCTGGAAGTGCTCTGTAGGCTTCCACAGTCACGTGTGCCCTGGGAGCCAGGAGGGGCATCTCCTGAACGCTCGAAACAAAGGAACTGTCTGGTCCCACCCAGGCCCAGTGACTTAGGCCAGGCCTGGAACGAGATCCCCAGGTGAGTCACAGGTGGGTCTGCAAGGTCCCTTGAGCTCCAGGCACCTGCACATCTCTGGGCAAAACCTCCAGGACATCAGTATTCCCTCGTCAAGTACATAAAGCTGCAGGTGTAAGGGGGGATGGATCTTTCGCCTCTGCCTTTGAGGGGGCGAATCCCAGGATAAATGCCCCCTTTTCCTATGCCGTTTTCCACCAGCCTTGGTGAGTCGGCTTCGCGTGGCTTCCTTCCAGCGAAAGCAGGCAAAAGGCTGGACCGGTTAAACCAGCAGCACTTTGAGTTTTAGGGCATGTCGTGTAGGTTAGTGATTTGTGCTCCGCAGACAATCTCCAGGGAGAGCATAAAGAGCAGGTGAAATCATCGGTTTGGCCAGAAGCAGCCGCAGATGCCCCATGAGTGAGCTCCAGGAAAGAGCCCCGCCTGGAAGCACCCACGCTGAAAGCTGACGACGGGGAGACTTGGTATAAATGGAGAAGCGACGAGCTGCTCGGATCATCTGCCCCCTGCATGGTGGGCAGCCCCGGCCCCACGTGCTGACCCAGGCACAGAAAAGCCGCACGCTCGTACGGGGCACACTCTATGGAATCATGTTGAATTGTTGCTCCAGCAAATCAAATCTAGCAGGAATCAGTGGGCCCAGGGTGTCGTGGTAAGACATGCGTTCCAGCGGATTCCTGTGGGGTTTCGAGGATCATGGTGAGCTAGGATCTACCAAAGCTATCATTTACAAGCAGTGGCCAGGCTCACTGCAGCGGCAAGAGTGGGCGTGCCCACAGGGGAAGACGAAAAGCCAGACAGCTCGAAGGCTTGGAGACCGGAGGTGTGGGGTTTTCCCTACGCCCCTTGAACCGAGTATTTTATTTGACTAAATGCAAAACAATAAAAAATGCCCCTATCTTTAAGTTGTTAAATTTTTCCCTTGATAGAACTATATTGCGGCCAGTCATGGTAGTTCACACCTGTAATCCCAGCGCTTTTCAGCGGCCACGGCAGGAGGATGGCTTGAGCGCAGGAATTAGAGGGTGTAGGATCATGCCACTGCCCTCCAGCCTGGCTGGCAGAGCAAGAGCCTGTCTCTAAAACACACACATACACACAAGCCGGGCGTGGTGGCTTGCGCCTGTAACCCCAGCACCTTGGGAGGCCGAGGCAGGCAGATCGCCTGAGGTCAGGAGTTCAAGACCAGCCTGGCCAACATGGTGAAACCCCATCTCTACTAAAAACCCAAAAATGATCTGGGCATGGTGGTGGGCATCTGCAGTCCCAGCTACTTGGGAGGCTGAGGCATGAGAATCACTTGAACTCAGGAGGCGGAGGCTGCAGTGAGCCGGGATCACACCACTGCACTGCAGCCCGGGTGACAGAGCGAGACTCCGTCTCAAAATACACACACAGACACACACACAGTTTCTTTACTTTTTAATATTCTTACTATGTAACCAAATAAAGTCAGCACGACTAGGAACCATTTGTAGGTTAATCCTCCCTACCTCACTCAGAAGTGTAGCGTTAGCGTTGCACATACCCTGGGTACACGCACCGGTGAGTTAGTAGGTGTAAGCACACTCCGAACTCGTGACCCTCTGGCCGTCTCCAGGGGAGCCGTGTCTTCCTAGCTGCCACCACCTTCCTGTGCGGCCTGTGTCCACGCAGCCTCTTCCTGCCTAACAGGTACCTCGTAGCACTGCCAGGACACAGCTGCCCACGGCTCACTAACAGCTGCTTAACTGAATCCAGTGAGAGAGCACATGTGTTTTTCCTAAGGACGGAGAAATTCACACGATCCGAGTTCACTGACCATTACAGAGTCCATAGCAGACGGGAATTTGATGTGGCTGTTACTCACACGTGCTCTTGTGTCTTCCAGCTCATCCCAAAGCGGCCCTGAAATCATCTCGACGCCACAATAAGGAAGACTCCCTGAAGTGTAGGCCGCCTTTCTAAACGACATTTCTCCCCACAGCCAAGGAGCGTGTCCTCACCGGGACATTGGGTGTTTGGATTTCCTCCATGACTTGGGGATGCAGCCGACGGAGGAACAACCCCTCGGTGAACGCACCGCAGGCGAAGCCAGGGTGCTCACCCATGTGCTGTTTCCGCTTTCGTTTGATTGACCCAGTTTTGAAGCTGGTTTTTTTTTTTTTCAACAGTTCTCGGTAAAATCAGGAGTGCTGTTGGGAGTGCCCAGCTTCTCATGTCCCAGAAATTCCAGCAGTTTTATTGGCTTTGCCAACAGAACATGGTAAGTGAATCCTCAGAGAAGCCCTGTTCCCCGTAACCAGCTAAAGGGCATCGATCCTCAGACCCTCACTGTGTTTGCTTGTCAGAGAGTTCTGTCACTATGCGGAGTGCCACACGCATTTATCACAGAAGACACCTCTCGCCCTGGGCAGAGACGGCACGGCCTGGTTTGAACGTGGCACTAGGCAGGGGGGCTGCCAGGGGAGCAGGGGTCAGGACGACGGGGCCGCTGTGGGACCGGACGTCCCACCAGAGCATCTGAGAAGAGGAGAAGCAATGGAAATGTCGATGTGCCTAATGTCACCAACGAAGAAAATGGTCAGGTGGCTGGAAAGACACATCAGCAGCTACAAAGAAGAAGAGATGTGCAGACAACTTAGCCTTTGTATCTTACAGATGGTAGTGAAACAAATATACCATGAGCAGATGCATTAATACAGCCGGCATTAAACTTGGTTATCCCTGACAAGCAAAGAGAAAACCCACATATATATTTATATTTACATATGCTTACATATATACATGTTAATATACATTTATATATCCTTATAAATATATGTACGTGTTAATATATAAATGTATATTTGCTATTTCTGGCAGAGCAGAAAAGCTCATGTATACATCTCATATGATTATACAATCATGTATGCATCCATGTTTATATATACATCTATATAAACATATGTATAGATGTATTTATACATAAACATTAACATGTATATGAAAGTTTACTTATACTTACATATACATGCTAATTAACATATAACAAATATATAACATGTTAACTATTTTATATATACAAATGTATAGAATATAAAATATACAGTATGTGTGTAGCCAAACATATAGTATGTATAAAATACATGTAAGTTTACATATTAATATATTTTTATATTATATATTTGCCTACACATGTGCATATATATTTTATATATACTATATGTGTAAGTTTACATATACATGTTAATATATTTTATACATACATTTGTCTACACACATACATGTAAATATACTTTTCCTTAGCTGACTAAGGTATTCACTCTACTTTGAGAAATAGCTAAGTAATAGTTATGCTACTTAATAGGTTGTTTGACAATACCTTGATTTTTTTCAGACCAAACATGTTCAGTAAAATGCAAATAGGTCTCCGCTAGGCCTCTCATTGGTAGCAATGGTGCCAGGTGTTTTGATTATGTTTTCTTTGGCTTTTTCACGTGCAAGGACACATCAGAATGTTCTTCCAGATCAAAGGACATACAAGCAAGCCAGAGTTGCATCTCACGCTTTTCATTAGGATCATTCAAAAGTACGCCTTCTGTAACACTGTCCAATCAGCCCCATTGACATTCACCCGAATTTAAAGAGTCACCGACACATCACTCTGACAAAGTCATAGTCATCATTTAAAAGAGGGAAACAGAAGGGTTTTGAGTACCTTGAAAGAAACCTGTAGCTGTGTAAACACTGAGCTATCGTGCTACCTGTGAGCGTTCTTGCCTTCTCCGTAGTAGCTATTTGTTTATACCCTTTAAAGGAATTGGTTCTGGCCACTGACAAACTCTGTGTGATATTCTGCAGACTCGGGTGAGCCTAGCCAGGCACCGTCTTCAGGAAACTCTCATTCAGAGCTTCCCACACAGCCAAGGTGCACATTCAGGCCTAAGCGTTCCTTTCTGCTCTGCCAGAAATAGCTAATGTTGGGCTTAAAATTATTCATCCTGATATTGTTATGCCTTTTGGGTTTTGAAATCGTGGACTTGGCTACATCACTTTCTTTCGACTTCTATTCAGGATTAGTACAAAAAATCTCTGAAATGTTTGCCGAGAAAGAGTGGTGTGGGGAAGGGGTGATGCCAGAGACACGCCTGGCGGAGGGGGGTGCCGAACCGTGAACAGATGCTTTGCTCAACAAGGCGAACTGTCCGCAGCTCAGCGCAGCAGAGCCGCCTGCTGGAGGCTGTCGGTAGGTAACGAAGCTTTAAGTCAAAGAGTGACCTGGAAAATGTCAGAACCCCACCCTGAGCTTGAGGATGGACCACAGGGAGCGGAGCCTCCCGGGATCAGGATGTGCAGGTGGCTTGTGACGCAACCAGAAAGCACATAATGCTGGAAAGATAGCCCGGCGTGGTGGCGCGCACCTGTAATCCCGGCTGCTCGGGAGGCTGAGGCAGGAGGATCGCTTGCACCCGGGAGGCGGAGGTTGCCGTGAACCGAGGCCGCACCACTGCACTCCAGCCTGGGGACAGAGCGAGACTCCATCTCAAAAAAAAATACTGGGAAGAACATTCCCTCAAAGCATGTGGCCTGATTGTTGTGCTTGTGGGACCAGCAGTTTGACGTCCTCGGTCTCATTTGGACCTACTGAGCCTGCCTCTGAATTTTAACTCATCCAGCCCCAGGGGTGTGTGCGCCCGAGAACCCACCAGTACACATAGAGCTGCCCCAGGCCACAACACGGGACACGATGGACGCCGGATGCCAGAGCCGCCGAGCTGGATGAATGTAAAACGACGGCCATTGGCTTTTATTGTATATAAACCATTGACTTTTTTTTTGCTATCAACACCTTATCGTCTCTGAATGTTCAGTGGGTACAGATGCAACCACCTCCCCCACCAAAAGAGAACAGAAGACACAAAACTAAATCTTGGCCATGCCAGGCCCAGGCCCGGTTGTGCCCGTCCAGCCTAGCGTGTGGTCTGCATGAGCCCAAAGGAAGGGAGTGTGGCTGGCCAAGGAGAGGGCGTGAGAAGGCAATTCCTGCTCTCAGGCCAGGGCAGCCTCTGCCACAGCAGCCGGCCAGGTGGACGTGGGACTGGGACCACCCGGCTGTGGGCGCCGGAGGAGAAGCCACCCCGCCTCCCCCATACCATCAGGCACAGCCATGCGCAGCCCTACAGAAAGAGGGGACGTTCTTAGGTTGGCAGAGACTTCTGGAAGCCAGACATGCACCACCCCCGCAGCGTCCCCTCCCGCTTCTCACCCAGCCTGCCCTGCCCTGCGGCTGCAGCTCCTGGCATCCCTCCACTGACTTCGGTGCAGAACGTGGCCTGGTTCGCAGGCACTGTGGTTGTCGCACCCACAGAGGCGGAGTTCAGGCTCCCACCTGTGGCCAGGGCCGCCCTCCCTGGGTTCCTGGGGAGCGCAAGTGCCTGCCCGGGCTCTGAGCAGCCCAAGGCTGCCCTCGTGTGGCCACAGAGAAGAACGGACTCGGCCGAGAAGAGGGCAGCCTGTCCGTTCAGCTTTCACCGGCGCTGCTCTTCCCGGGGGTGCAGCTGCCCTCAAGCGGGCGCCAGAGAAGGGGTGGGAGCCGAACCGTGATTGTTTTGATGTGGATGTCAAACCAAACAGAAGTTCAGGTCATGCTGAGTGTGACTGCTGAACCCGTAAGCAAATCCAGTTGAATGTCGACCCACCAGGAGCTCCTCTGACTCTGTTGAGCCCCCACTGAATCAAGGGAACCACTCCTGAAAAGTTATTCAGATTTCAACGTAGGCAGCAAGCCGGGTGTGCTGGCTCATGCCTGTAATCCCAGCACTCTGGGAGGCTCAGGTAAGAAGGTCACTTGACCCCAGGAGTTTGAGGCCACTCTGGGCAACATAGCCAGACCCCATCCCTACAAAATGAAAGAAATTAGCTTGATTTGGTGGCCTATGCCTGGTCCCAGCTACCTGGGAGGCTGAGCAGGCAGGATCTCTTGAGCCCAGGAGGTCGAGGCTGTAGTGAGCCACGATCACACCTGCACTGCAGCCTGGGCGACAGAGTAAGACCCTATCTCAAAAATAAATATGTAGATGTATGCAGCTGGTGGAAATCATGTGTCAGGCACCCTGCAGAGAAACTGAGCACATCTCTGGGCCCCATGCTTCCCGAGGCTGCAGCCCAGAGCCTCACCTGTGCCTCTACGAGTGGGAGCCACTTGGCGAGAGCATCCTGTTCCTTGGCGTGTTACATTTGTAAGATGTCCTTGCCATTAGAACGAGAGTCAAGAGCCGTCAGAGAACACACAGGTCTAGAACAGACTCCAAGCCAGCTCCCCACCACCACCACCAGGCCAGTACCACAGCCACGGCTCCCCGCCGCTGCCACCAGGCCAGTACCATGGCCATGGCTCCCCATCAACACCACGAGGCCAGTACCACGGCCATGGCTCCCCACCACCGCCACCA
>PVKP010030446.1:0-27917 GCA_004027715.1 Plecturocebus donacophilus
TTCTTTCTTTGTCTTAAAAAAAAAAAAAAAAAAAGTAGATTTTTAAAGTTGGGCACAAAGATGATTGCTTCAAAGCTATTTATAATAGCAAAAAAGTAGAAACAGTTTAAATGCAAAGCAGTAAGGGAATGCAATCAACGAGTAGTTTCTTAGGCACGTCTGTATATTCAGCACTTTGCACAGAGTATCTAGGCCAATAATATAACAATGTGATAGGCACAGTTTTACGCATTCTAATGTTCACAACCATCCAATAAAGTACCGTACTATTCTTCATATTCATAAAAAATAATAATAATAATAATAATAATGATTTTTTTATCTTAAAATGTATAGCCTGATAAAAATTAAAACAGAAAATTACATTGAAATTACTTTTGTCTTTTTTTTTATCTTTAAGCTTAAAAGATCATTTGAAAACTTTGCAGGCCTTTAAAATTTAGATCTGTCAAACAGGGAAACTTTGATGTGACATTGCGCTGCATAAAAAACAAAATGTTTAACCAGCACGTGGCCATGGGAAAAATGTCTCCTATAGCAAAATAGGAGACAAAAGAACTTCCATAAAATCGGTTTCATGTAGGCCAGCTGGTTATTGTCAACTATTCAAGAAAAAGTCAGAGAGGCCCTCCCTTAAAACTTCCTTCCCAGCAGGAATTCTTTTGACAATGACTTCTGTTTAGGGTCTTCCTGTCCCTGTTTTTCTTTTTCTTTTTTTTTTTTTAGCCCATCATTGAGGTAAAGAATTGTTCTGTGTTCAGGTCTTTTGAAGTAATCTTACCTCGCATTAATTTTAATATCATGCCTTTAACTTCAAATATTAACATTTTTATGTTGTTTCTTTTAATGGTATAATTAACATGCATACAACATATAGATCCAAAACCAAATTTTGATTTCAAGAGAAGACCACTTCCAGATGCCTCTTAGGTTGATTTTCCACTTGCTTCTCACTCTACCACATTATCTTGTTTTTGCTATTATAGTTTTTATGTGTATAGTTGGATTTTAATTCAATGAAGTAAGAACAAAAAGTGTTGATCTTTGGGGAAAAAGAAAAACTTTCAAAGAACAGGAATATATTATTGATTTAGCCAAAACAAATGTTTTTTAATTGAAATATTTTTCCTTCAGTTTCCTATAAGGGTTATTTAAGGATTTAGATGGTTTTACGAACCACTTAGTATTTACAACCATTCATAATTGTATCCTCTTCCTCACAGGGGAACATTTGCCTAAGTCTTTGGAAGGATTTTTTATCTATGAAGAAGAAGGTTCTGGAGTTCCAGGTTCTAGTAGGAAAGGAAATGACGCCATCGTAGTAGAACAATGGACTGTGATTGAGGTGAGCTGCACTTTTCTGACAATTTAGCTCTACATATATAAATATAATACATAGTATGTAAATTATATATATATATATATATATATACACACACACACACATATACATATATATGTATATATATATATATGTTTGGTTTGGGGTGGTTTTTTTTGATACAGGGTCTTACTCCATCACCCTGGCTGTAATGCAGTGGTCCATCACAACTCACTGTAGCCTCAACTTCCCACGGCTCAGGTGATTCTCTAACCTCAGCCTCCCAGGTAGCTGGGACTACAGGCGTGTACCACCACACTCAGCTAATTATTTTGTATTTTTGGTAGAGATAAGATCTCGCCATGTTGCCCAGGTTATATATTTTATTTCACATATTAAAGATCTTCATTGCCTGGCACATGCAGTATCCTTAAACATATATTTGTTTAGTGTTTAAAATCTCATCACAAATGCCTGAACAAACTTCCTTCAGATTTGTGAAAAGGTGATTTGCTTTATCCAGTGTTAAATGTTTTTGCAAGATAGAGAAATAATTATCTATGCATAAATAGCTGTAGGTTCCCCAAAATTTTAAGCCAAAAAACCATCTCCTGGCACTGAGATTCTTCTTATACCGTTCTGTGACAACTGATTGAAAGAAAACAATCCAGTCACTCACCTAGTGTTTTATCTCCAATCAACCAATGTGACTTGAGTTTTTTTTTTTTTAACCTTATGAATGACTTTCAAAGGCAAAAATATCCAAAAGATGTTTTCTCTCTCACTAGGCCAAATATATACACACAGCATTGTCCTTCACAATCAGAGATGACATTGCTGCTGATACCCTGAATTCAGATGTCACCGAATGGACTGCCCTTGAGGTGCACACACTGAATTCAGGTATATTCTGTTGTGTGTATGAGGCCCTCCCTGACAGGCTCTTTCAGGGACACTTTTGCCTTTCTGACCTTATACAGGTTAAAGAGACATAGTCCATTTTCAAAGAAACTAGAAAACCCACTGAGTGGGGAAAAAGGATTTGGGGGAAGAGGTAAAGCTCCAGACAAAACTCAATTCCAAATTGAGTAAAAAGCGTGAAAAGACTCCCCACACCCAAGTGCCTCTCACCTTCAATACCCCAATTGTCACTCCCCACTCTTGTCCTCACTTCCTAGTCCCTAGACAAGTGTTTCTGAAAATGTGTTCCGGAAACTCCTTGGATCCAAATCCCCTATGGGACTCATGTTAAAATTCAGACTTTGCCTGGCACAGTAACTCATGCCTGTAACCCCAGCACTTTAGGAAGGTGAAGTAGGAAGATAACTTGAGACCAAGAGTTAAAGACCAGCCTGGGCAACATAGTGAGACCCTATCTCTACAAAAAAATTAAAAAATTAATCAGGCATAGTGTCGTGCACCTGTAGTCCCAATTACTCAGGCGGCTGAGGCAGGAGGATAGTTTGAGTCCAGGAGATTGAGGTTAAAGTGAGTTATGATTGTGAGACTGCCCACTCGCCTCGATGTAGGAGTGAGACCCTCTCTCAAAATAAAATATAATAGCTGGGTGCAGTGGCTCACATCTGTAATCCCAGCACTTTGGGAGGCTGAGGAGGGCAGATCATTTGAGGTCGGGAGTTCTAGACCAGCCTGACCAACATAGAGAAACCCTGTCTCTACTAAAAATACAAAATTAGCCAGACATGGTGGCACATGCCTGTAATCCCAGCTACTCGGGAGGCTGAGGCAGGAGAATCACTTGAACTCAGTAGGCGGAGGTTTCCAATGAGCCATGATCACACCATTGCACTCCAGCCTGGACAACAACAGTAAAACTCTGTCTCAAAAAATAATAATAATAATAATAAAATATAAATAAAATATAATAAAATGTAGATTTCCAGCTCCCCAACCCCATATATTAAGTTTCAAGAACCACTGCCCTAACAAGACCAAACTTCCAACAAACAGATGGAAACCTCTCTCCATTACCAGTGTTTCTAACTCAGTCCAGTGATTAGAAGGAAGCAGAGCAAAACATGAAGCCCAGGAAGGCCGCATCGATGAACGGAACTCCCCTCATCCTAACAGGCATCACCCTTTGTTATAATTGTGTAGTTGGTTGTCTTTGCTATTAGACTATGAGCTCTTATGTTTATTCATGCAGGGATGTGAAATCAAAACAGATTATGGCCCTTTGCTGCACACTCTGGCTGAATTTGGATGGCTTCTGACAAGCGTGTTGCCCACACCTGTATTGAGACATGACAGGTAAGGCAAAAGCATTCTTACATACTCTCATTTAATTCTATTATATAATTTCATTTGTTAGATAATTCAGTTTAACAAATATTTGTTTAATGCCTACAAAAAACATTTCACTGAGCTTCTAATTTGATTTTATGGACCTTGGAGGTTAGTAAATTCAGTCTTTGGCATTATAGATGTATAAGCTGTTAGGCTCTGCAGCACAAATGCAAAACTGTCCTCACCCCAGCACATAGCCAGGTTTAGGACACAGCTGGATTCCAGAGCAAGCAGGATGAAGGAGTGCTTGTGCCACCTCCCCTCCAGTGTGGTGAGTTAATTCCCCTCAGTAGCAGTTTCCATTAAAATAAATAACCGCATTAGAACCAAATGCCAATATTTCACAAGTACTAACTTTGCTTTTCCTTTTCTCCTTTTACCAACTTTCCTGGAAAGGAAAAATTGAGTCTTACTTTTTTGAGACAGAGAAACAGAGACCAAGTAAGTCATTATGTAAAATGCTTTGCTATTCCTGGTACCCAGAGATGTGTCCTCTGCCTGCTTAGGCATCCAGGAAATGACTGACTGCCAAAGCTGTCCTGCCTGGGCAGGTGACTACCTACAGAGGACAGTGCAGCACCAACTGGGTGCTTCCCTTTCAGCAAAGTCAAGTAGGCGCCCACATTCTGAGTGGTTGTCAGCTGTGACTAACGAAGGCAACTTCCCCTTCCTTAGTCTAACCCACTTCACTCACTTTCTCTGGACATCCTGGTTTAGCAACTTAGCCCTGTCCGGTATCCCAATACCCTCAACATTTAAAAACCTTTGACTGACATAGCTTTATCTTAAAAGCCACACCTTCGTCAGGTAGGAAAAGGAATTAGGTGGATATAAAGTAAAGATACTCAAGCATCTTTCTTAAAGAACAAAAAAGGAATGTTTGAAATAAGCAAAGCAATGAATCTACTTTCCAGAGCTCTGCAGTAACTGTTCTCAAATCGAGTGATGACTCCTGAAGCATGATTTCACAACCTTTTCTACTCTGTGACATACCTGTCATAGAACAGTAGTAATTCTCAAGATTCAGTCTTCATGAAACAAGAGAATTCCCTGACTCCCCTTGCAGGACATGTGACAAGGGTGTGGCTTGTCTGCTTGGTAGCTGTGTGCTCAAACCCCTTATGGGAGGGTGAGCACACAGGTGGGCAGGTGCAGGAGCTGGGACGAGTGCTTTGGAGCTCCAACCCCATGGTAGTATCTAGGGGTGGGTGCCTGCGACTCCCAAAGCCCAAGTAGGCATGTGTTACAATGCTCTTTTAGCTTTGCCGTCTGCAGACGGCTGAAATGTTAACTAGCTTAGTGTCCTTTTGGTACTTAGGTCTTTGTCCAGGGTCCAGGAAGAATCAAGTTGCACAAAGAATTGAGGATGGTGATTGTAGAGGTTTTACTGAGGGTGGAAGTGGGGTGGAGTGGGAAGATGATCATCTGGAGTTTGACCATCCAGCAGCCAATCTCGTCTCCAACCATCTTCAGTCAAACTCCTCTCAGCAATCAGACACTCCTTCTCTTCTCTCTGCCATGCTATTCTGAATTTTAAATTTTAGAAATCAAATCTAAAAGGCAAAAAGTCAATCAATAAATAAAAACATGTGGAAGCCGTGCATAGTTTCTGGCCCTGATAGAGCTTGTGAGTTGGTTAAGCTTACATTTCATGCATAGTAAACAAGGGGCTTCCATTCTGGTCAGGACAGATCAAGCTTATGTATTGGTCAATATAATACAGTAACTCATCAGGCTGGGTGTGGTGGCTCATGCCTGTAATCCCAGCACTTTGGGAGGCTGAGGCAGTGGATCACCTGAGGTTGGGAGTTCAAGACCAACCTGACCAACATGGAGAAACCTCGTCTCTACTAAAAATAAAAATTTAGCTGGGCGTGGTGGTGCATGCCTGTAATCCCTGCTAATCTTGAGGCTGAGGCAGGAGAATTGCTTGAACCCAGGAGGTGGAGAGAGCAGTGAGCCAAGATCACGCCATTGCACTCCAACCTGGGCAACAAGAGTGAAACTCTATCTCAAAAAAAAAAATACAGTAACTCATCAAGGGCTAGATGAGGTGCCTTAGTCTATAGGTTCCACAGGAATATTAAAAAGAAGAGACATTTTAAAATGTCAAAGTTAAATAGGATCTTCAAATACTAAAGAGATTAAAGGGCAGCATCATCACTATTTAGCAGATTTCTATCTAGGAATATGCTCATAACTCTGTATAGAAGATAGTAGAAAAATACAATTTTAACAGTAATTGCCCTTATGCAACAAGGCACACTACAACACACAATGTCTACTCTTCTTTTGTATGCCAAGGAGCATTGTGTAATATTGGTGTTTACTTTGTTCTTTTGCATTTTATAATTTGGGTCCTGCCAAGTGCCTGCAACACAGGAAATATAGGATGAAGGTAAAAGTTCATGGTCATTTGGTAATAAGGATTGTTGGTAAAGCTTGTTTATCCTCTCCCTTTTTATTCTTGTGCAAATATATTGTCCCTATGACAGTCACATGCTGTTCTTGGCTGCTTTAGTACACACAATGATGGGAATCATTGTCAATTATGTAGTCTTTAAAAATAAAGAAAAACATTATATACAGTTGACCTTGGTCAAGGTAGAAGATAGAGCCTGAAGTTTTTAGTCTCTGAAACTAGAGGAGTGGTTAGGAGCCCAGGCTTTGGAGCTAAGCAGATCTTGTTTTAATTACAGCTTCATCATTGTCTAGCTGTATGATTGGGGCAAGTCATCTAACCTTTTTAAGATAAATTTCCTGGCCAGGCGCAATGGCTCACACTTGTAATACCAGCACTTTGGGAGGCCAAGGCAGGCAGGTCAGGGGGTCAGGAGATTGAGACCATCCTGGCCAACACAGTGAAACCCCATCTCTACTAAAACTACAAAAAAATTAGTTGGGCATGGTGGGACACATCCGTAGTCCCAGCTACTCGGGAGGCTGAGGCGGGAAAATCGCTTGAACCCGTGAGGTGGAGGTTGCCGTGAGCCGAGATCGCACCACCGAACTCCAGCCTGGGTGACAGATGACAGAGTGCAACTCTGTCTTAAAGAAAAAAAGATAAATTTCCTTATCTGAAAAATGGTACGATAATATCAACTTTAGTAGATTATCACAATGACTAAGATAATACACACAAAGTACCTATACAGGGCCTGAGCATATTAGGCTAATGTTTTGGGACCTAATGCTTAGCAGAACCAAAATTTTTGGTAAGTTGAAACCAATGTTCAGGCATGATAGCTTGGCCTATCCTAAATCAGGATGTTTCAGAAAATATAAATACTGTAGTTCACTATATAAAAAATCATCACTGAAGATGACAAGACAAAGCAACAGAAATACAGAATGACATTATTAAGATATCTGCTTTCACATATTCTCATACCCAGAAAAAATGAATGTCTATCATCATCTTTCTTTTGTGGCTCACATGTCAAAAACAACTTAAAACTACTGCCAGTGAAAACATTCTTCCTCATATGTGTTGTCTTATATGCAACAATAGATTCTTAAGTAATTTCAACATTTCTGTGGCATAAAACACTCACATAGAAAGAGCATAAAACACAAGCCAGGTGTGGTGGCTCACATCTATAATCCCAGCACTTTGGGAGGTCGAGGCAGGCAAATCACCTGAGGTCAGGAGTTCAAGACCAACCTGGCCAGCATGGCAAAACCCCGTCTCTACTAAAAATACAAAACTTAGCCGGGCATAGTGTCGCATACCTGTACTCACAGCTATTCGGGAGGCTGAGATACGAGAGTCACTTGAGCCAGGGGCAGAGGTTGCAGTGAGCCAAGATTGCACCACTGCGCTCTAGCCTGGGCAACAGAGTGAGAGTCGGTCTCAAAACACACACGTCTCAAAACACACATGTGTAAGCTTCCAGAAGCAGACTTGCTGGGTCACAGGGCACTTCTTTAGCTTTCTTAGATAAATACTAGATTTTTTTCAAATAGATTGTTTCCATGTACACTCCTATTAGCAGAGTGTCAGAGACACCATTGCCTCAACACAAAATACTATCATAGTTGTAAATTTTGCCATTCTGATTAAGAGTATATAGTCTGATCTCAGTCTGACTTTCATTTATAGTTTCCTAATTACTTACTGAGATTGAGCACATTTGCATATGTTTATTGGCCACTTGGATTTTTCCTTCATAAAGTACCTGTTTCTTTTTGCCCACATTTAAAATTCTAAGGTGTTTGTTTGTTTGTTTTGAGACAGAGTCTCATTCTGTAGCCCAGGCTGGAGGGCAGTGGCATGATCTCCACTCACTGCAGCCTCCACCTCCCAGGTTCAGGCAATTCTTCTGTCTCAGCCTCCCAAGTAGTGGGAATTACAATCACTCACCACCATGTCTGGCTAATTTTTTCTTTTCTTTTTTTTCTTTTTTTTTTTTTTTTTTGAGTTTTTTTTAGAAGAGACAGGGTTTTACCATGTTAGCCAGGCTGGTCTCAAATTCCTGACCTCAGGTGATCCGCCTGCCTCAGCCTCCCAAAGTGCTGGGATTACAGGCATGAGCCACCGTGCCTGGCCCAAAATTCTATTCATAAGTCCAGGCACAGTGGCTCACACCTATAATCTCAGCACTTTGGGAGACTGAGCTGGGAGAATAGCTTGGGCCCAGGAATTCAAGACCAGCCTAGGCAACATAGCAAGACCCATCTCTATAAAAAATTAAAATTTAAATTTAAAAAATTTCTACTTATAACTTATTTAAGTATAACAAATAAAGAGTCCTTTATTATGCATGCTGCAATTATCTTCACTAATTCTGTGGCTTGTCTTTTCACGCTATGTCTTTAACAAAAGTTTTTAATTTTAAAATCAGCAAATGTATCTGTCTTTACCCTTTTTGGTATATTGTTTAAGAAATCCTTCTCTTCATTGAAGTTAGTGGAGAAAAGAAAGTAAATTATTTTAAAATATGAGGCGTTTTAATAGCTCAAATTCATGTAAAATTCTGTGGGCTATGTTTATTGTAGGGTCATGTAGATGAAAAGTTTTGTGAGGAGTAGGAGGAAGAGTTAAGATTCATACTAAATGGATCAAGGAACCTCATAGTTGTAAAAAGACCTAGCAAAATAAAAAATAAAGACCTAGTAAAGCCTGTTTTTCATTTTTTTGAGACAGAGTCTTGCTCTGTTGCCCAGGCTGGAGTGTAGTGAATCAGTCGTGACTCACCTAGCAAAGCTTTTATCTCTTCTGCAAAGCCTTTGCTTTCTTGTCATGATTGTTTTTTTTTCTTTTTTGAAGCATGTTCCCTGGTATTAATATCACAGAAACCAAATGACCATTTATTTATAAATTCTTTGATTCTTTATCTACTGAGCACCAGTTTCTGCTCATTAATGTGGAAGATGCAGAGATGAGAAGACAAGCTCCTCAAGGAGCTTAGATCTGGTGAAAGGAAAACATGTGTGCCAGTAGCTATATCATCTGGTCAAAGGGATTAAGCTCCCTAAGAGGGACCTGTAGAATCCCTGAAAAGGGGGTGCTGCTCCTCAGTTGGAGGGTTAGAGAAGACTTTATGAAAGAGGTCACACCTGAAACTAATCTCAAAAGATGGGCAGGATGGGAACAGGCAGAGGTGGCGGAGTGGGCTCTCCAGATGGGAGGGAGAATGCCACAAGCTGAAATTCAGAGACAATCAAAAATGTCCTTGGTTTTTATATCTTAAAGAATGTAGAACAACTCTCTTCCATCTATCTATAAATTCAAGTACTCTAGCTCTCAAGGATGCTTGAAATTATAGGCACATATTGAACCAAGAAGAAGTTCAAGTTATCCTCGTAAGTTCCTACAAAAATAATTTTTTTTTATAGAACAAGTCTCACTCTGTCACCAGACTGGAGTGCAGTGGTGTGAGCTCGGCTCACTGCAACCTCCACCTCCTGGATTCAAGTCATTCTCCTATCTCAGCCTCCAGAGTAGCTGGGACTGCAGGCGCACGCAACCACGCCCAGCTAATTTTTGTATTTTTAGTAGAGACAGGATTTCACCATGTTGGCCAGGATGTTCTTGATCTCTTGACCTCATGATCCACCCACCTTGGCCTCCCAAAGTGCTGGGATTATAGGCGTGAGCCACCGCACCCAACCCAAAAATATTTTTTAAATTTAATTATCAGCCGGGGCAGTGGCTAACACCAGTAATCCCAGCACTTTGGGAGGCCAAGGCGGACAGATCACCTGAGGTCAGGAGTTTGAGATCAGGCTTGCCAATATGGTGAAACCCTGTTTCTACTAAAAATACCAAACAAAAAGTTAGCTGGGCATAGTGGCACATGCCTATAGTCCCAGCTACTTGGGAGGCTGAGTCAGAAGAATCACTAGAACCTGGGAGATGAGGGTTGCAGTGAGCCCAGATTGCACCACTGCACTCCAGCCTGGGCGGCAGAACGAGACTCCATCTCCAAAAAAAAAATTATCACTAAAGATATTATCAGAGTATAAATAGAATTGCTTTTTAGTTTCATTTTTGTTGCTTGTCTTACAACTAGTGTTAGCCACTCTGGGTAAAACTGAATTCATTTGGCAGAATTTTCAAGCAAAGCTTTCAATGATTAATCAATAATTAACAGCACTGTTTGGATGAAAATTTTTGTAGGGAATAAGAGATGTGGGCTCTGTCCTCCGAAACCATCCAGGGCATTTGAAACATCTTCTCAGGTCCCATATGACCACCAGTTTGCCAAGGGGAAAATATTCTATCCTAGCTCTGTAAATAGCTCAGGAACTACTGGGAACCATGAGGAACTTACTTGCTCTACCAAATAGATGTCCCTCTATAAGACTTCAGACCTCCTTCCCTTGGGTCTGTTGTGATTACAGTCTAGAAACCAAAATAAGTTCCACATGGTCTCACAGCTGGTCTGAAAATAGCAGGACCTATTTTAAATCAAAATGGCCCTCAGAAAATCAGGGACATAGAAGTGTCAGACATATCTCAAATTAGGGATCTGACTCTGAGGACCTCCCCAAGAGGTAGGTAGATGCTGACCTTCCAAAGTCTTATTTGGGCATCTGGATGCTGTCTAACGTTGTCAGTCTTTGACAAACCATCTCCACATTTGCTTTTTATCTCATTAGACTCCCCAAACCACTCCTCATAGAGCCACTGGAAGGCATTACTCATCAATTTCAACCCAACAGTTTTAAAGCTCATGCTTAGGCCAGGCACGGTGGCTCAGGCCTGTGATCCTGGCACTTTGGGAGGACAAGGCGGGTGGATCACTTGAGGTCAGGTGTTCAAGACCAGCCTGGCCAACAGGGTGAAACCCCGTCTCTACTAAAAATACGAAAAATTAGCTGGTGCGGTGGTGCATGCCTGTAATCCCAGCTACTCAGGAGGCTGAGGCAGAAGAATCGCTTGAACCCAAAAGGTTGCAGTGAGCTGCAATCATACCACTGCACTGCACCTGGGTAACAGAGTGAGAATCTGCCTCAAAAAAGAATTAAATTAAATAAAGCTCATGCTTAAAAAGCTTCTGCCCTTTCAGAGGCAATCCCCTTCACACCACTGGAGGAATAGGTTTGACAGTGCTCATGCTTCACTGAAGTAGCTATAGGGGGGTTCGCCTCCCCTATGCCACATGTCTCACCTCTCTGCATCCTGTGTTAAATATCAAGCAGAATGCTGGAAGAGAGAATCGTATTTCAACATAACAGACAATGATTCTCAACCCAGGATCGAGCACTGTATGTCACACCATCTGAAGATTTTTTTCCTTGACATACTCACCTAACCTATCTACCTCCATCTCCAACCCACCAAGCCTTTGATAAGCCATCTCCTTCCTCTTTCTCCTTCCCCTACTGCCTCAGGATCCACTGATAGAGATACTCTTTCATAATTTGGGGTTGCTGCCAGGAATTGTGTCAGACTGCAGAGGGAGTAACTCCTCACCCACATTCCAAAATATAAAATTCCTTTGTATTTTAGACAAGTCAGGTCAGGAATACATTGAGAAACTGCAGATGGTTAAACATATGTGTCTTCAGTATGGCTCTAGGCAGCCTATCTGGCTAAAATTGTCCAAAAATTAAAGGACACAGGTCACATTAGAAGAATATGGTAAAATAGACATCAAGGATGCTTCCAGAAAATAAACTCTTTTTGCTTCCACACTCCATACCAAGAGGAACTGTTGGTGGGTTTTATTATTCAAGGAAAACCAACAGTGAATGCCTTTGATAGCAGAAAGTATCAGCAAGTAATCCCCAGGGCCTGAGAAGGCCACACTTCCAAGTCTGTCTCTTCTGCTGATGGTTCCTGAGTGTACTGTGCATCAGGGCCACCCGGGGAGCCAGGTGAAATGAAAGTTCCATAGACGTGGAGTGAACCCTGGAATCAACAGGCACTTCAGTGTTTGGAATGCACGGTAAAGTTTGTAAAGCCTGCTGTAGGCCAAACATTACATCTTAGTGCATTCAGAATTGCCCCATCTGCAGTTGGTCTGTAAGCAGTCCTGGAAGGTGTCCAGCAATCCCTGTAAGGTCTCCAGCAGTCCCTACCCCAACGTACTCCTGCTTTCTCTTCAAGAAGAATAATTCTACCCTGATCCTTCCTTCTCATCTTTGGATCGTTCCAGGTTTGGTTCTTTCATGTGCTTCTCCACCTGGATCACACACCTGGAACATGAACCAGAAGGTCTCTTCTCCATGCTTGTGTACCCTGTCCCTTGAATTTGTTTTTCTTTTTTCTTTACTTTTCCTTCCTTCTTTCTTTTAAGATAGGTTCTCTCAGCAGGGCGCAGTGACTCACACCTTTGGGAGGCCAAGGCAGGCAGATCACCTGAGGTCGGGAATTCAAGATCAGCCTGATCAACACGGAGAAACCTCAACTTTACTAAAACTACAAAATTAGCCGGGCGTGGTGGTGCATGCCTGTAGTCCCAGCTACTCGGGAGGCTGAGGCAGGAGAATCACTTGAACACGGGAGGTGGAGGTTGCAGTGAGCTAAGATCGTGCCATTGCACTCCAGCCTGGGCAATGAGAGCAAAACTCCAACTCAAAAAAAAAAAAAAAAAAAAGAGGTTTTGTCTCTTTGTCACCATGCTAGAGTTCAGTAGTATGATCATGGATCACTGCAGCCTCAACCTCTGGGCTCAAGTGAGCCTCTTACCTCAGCCTCCCAAGTAGCTGGGACCACAGGCATGTGACACCACACTTGGATAAATTTTTTTAATGTTTTTGTAGAGACAGTAGTCTCAGTATGTTTCCCAGACTACTGTGAAACTCCTGGACTCAAGGGATCCTCCCCCTCAGCTTCATAAAGTGCTGGGATTACAGGCATGAACACCATGTCTGGCTGTCCCTCAAATTTGCCCTCTGGAAGATATTCTTGATTCTGAAACTCTTCCTCCCTTCCCTTAACTACACCCTATATTTCACTAAATGAATGGAAAAGTGGAAAGAAATTACATTTGTTGTACTTCTTCTAGTGGCAGGCACAATGGGAGGCTCTTTACACATGCTTTTTCTTCACTTATCACTTATCGAGGTCCCTGATAGAAAACAGAGAATTTAAGGTTTAATAAATTAAAGGTGTCAACTCCTAGATACTATGACAGAATTTGGATTTGAACACAGGAACTGTCTGGTTCCAAAGCCATGGCTTTTTCCAGTATACTTCATGCTTCCAAAACATATGACCAGCCTTTTCTGTACACATGCTAATCCTATCCATGTGCCAAAGCCTCGTGATGATTTGTTCCCAAACTTACTATATGTTTTATGTAAGTTTTTTGCTCCAATGAGATTAGACTAGAAACAGTCTTTCAAAAATGAAAATAAAAAAGAAGCAGTCTTTTGTTATCACTTTGAGAAAGATTTGATATTTCTCAAAATTCAGTGGTATCAGTAAGGTTGGGATTTTCAAATGGTGTGCAGTTGACATGTAACTCTAAAGCCAGAGTTTCAGTGTTGCATTCATTTTCCAGAAAAAGAGCTCAGCATAAAATTCAGCTAATAGTAAGGTTTTGTTGGGGTTTTTTGCATAATAAAAGTCGTAACTGAGCAACATTAGCTACAGACACTCCTCCCCATAAATCCATGGAGACTCTGTGAAAAGCATTTCAGAGGAATACAAACCCCAAGTAGTCTTTGGCAAGGGGTAATTTGCCATGATGATAGTTAAATAAGGAGAATACTGAGTAGCTGACTACAAAGAAGCATCTGAGAGTAAAACTAGCTATAGTTGAAGTCCCTCAATTGAAAATGAATGTAAATTTTCTCACATGTGTCAGCCTAAATTGGTCTCTTCTGTTTATAAGGCACATTTGACAATGCATACCAAGAAGTTTAAATCATAAGCTTTGACCTAATAATCCCACTCCTAAGTATTCATTTCAAGAAAATAATTCGTAAGATGAATATGATACATATTTTTTATAACAGCATCATTTATTTATAACTGGCAAGAAACTGGAAGCAACCTTATTTTCCAATAATAAAAGAAAGGTTGAGTACATTTTGAAATTTTAATTCTTTGAGTTATTATGCAACCATTAAAAATATGATTACAGTGTACAAACAAAAAAAGAGTGTTCAGTGAAGGGCATAGAAACAAAATATAAATATGCAGTGATTACAGACATGCAAATACACAATCTGATAAAGACTAATAGGGGAAACAAAGAAATGAAAATATTGATGTTAGCTTGGTGAGATTACAAGAGTCTTTAAACATTAAAATTGTTTTCTTTTGTAGTGACCATATTGAGTTTTTTAGAGGTTTTTCTTGTTTTTCCAGATGTGGTTTTTATAGAATTATGTTTTACATTTTTTCCATTACTGGAAGAAAAAGAATTACATTTTATAATTATTTTTGGTCAGAAGATTATTTTACAAAACTACATATGGAACATTCTAGCCAATTATGAAATATAGAGAATTGCTAAATCACAAATACTAATACTATTGTTTTAATTTGCAGTGAAGGGAATTTGGCTACAAAGCAGATCGTATTCCTTCAGAGGCCAGTTATGTGGAATTCAGCTGTTCAAACATCAGATGTGAGTAAAATTGATGTTTTATTAACTGAATGTTACGTTGAAGCATTTAATCCTTAAACTCTCATTGTAATTCCAAATGAGGAAGCGTGGACATGATATGGAAACAGTCCTCTGAACCAACCTATAAGTGAAATGTGCTAGCAATCAGCCAACATGGAATAGCTCCAAAGGGGATTCTAATATGCCATCTCAAAATACGCCATTTTGGCATGAGGATTACTTTCAGCTGAGGGCAATTAAGAAACAGCAGACACAGGAGGAACTCTCTGTCCTCTATCTTTCTGCTGAAAAACAGGGCATACATTTCACTTTATAAAGGTGACATCAATTTCCATTTGTAAAGGTGTCTAATCACCAGACACAATTCCTACTGATGAGTCTGCAAAAACAAACCTTACTAAAATAAGCTTGATCTTCCATTAGTTTACCCCATGTATTTGCCTTCTCACAATTTACTTCCCCAGAAGCCCAAACTCCTTTTCTTTTGTCTAGTCACCTGTCCACAACTTATCACCCTTTGTTAAAATGGTATATAAACTTCCAGATCTTCTACACCAAACTGCCTCATTGAGGTTTTGCTACTTTTCTGTGAAGACACTGTGTGCATTGAAAATAAACCTTTTCTCCTATTGATATGTCTTTGTCAGTTTAATTTGTAGTTCTCAGCTACTGAACGTAAGCAGATAAAGGAACAGTTTTTTCTGCCCCTACAGTTCTAAATCTTGTGAATGAATGTGCCTGATCTTTCCACACATCCATGCAACCTTGGCTATTTTGACCTTTGGCAACACTTTTCTTTTATACTATCTTCTCAAGTCTGTATTTCAGCAGTTTGCTGAAGGGCTATTCTGAGCCTCAAGTGACCTTGTTCTTACTGGATGCACAGGTAGAATACAATGATTGAATGAGGCAATCTGTGTATTAATAAAGCGTAACTTGCAAAACAAGAAATTTGCAAATGGACCAGAAAACTATTTAAACTGATTCTTTTTTTGTACCTAAATCAAGAAAACATTGTTTTATGTTTTGGGGCAAAGCTGCAGATATTTGAAAAGAGAAAACATTATTCAGCAAATTTTAAAGTTATCTGAACTATCAAAGAGCTAGACTGACTGTGTGTATAATACAGCCATGTTAAATTGTCTCACATTAATTTTGGAAAGAGGCTGGCTGGCTCGGTAGGTAAACAGGTAGAGAGGTAGAGAGGTGGACAGGAAGATGGAGAGGCAGGAGAATAGAATGACCAAGTACACGGATATTAGAAAGATCACATTAAAACCCACAGGTGAGCACTGCACCCCTCCCTCCACAACAATGAGATTGACTCAAGTTTATGTGTTTATTAAGAAATATTCTGGGCCAGACGCAGTGGTTCACGCCTATAATCCAAGCACTTTGGGAGGCCAAGGTGAGTGGATCACCTGAGGTCAGGAGCTCAAGACCAGCCTGGCCAACATAGTGAAACCCCATCTCTACTGAAAATACAAAAAATGCGCCCAACTGGGCATGGTGGTAGGTGCTGATAATCCCAGCTGCTTGGGAGGCTGAGGCAGGAGAACTGCTTGAACCCAGGAAGGGGAGGTTGCAGTGAGCCGAGATTCCACCATTACACTCCAGCAACAAGAACAAAATTTCTTCTCAAAAAAAAAAGAAAGGAAGAAATATTCTGTCTAGGCCATGCACAAGGGCTCACACCTGTAATCCCAACACTTTGAGAGGCTGAGGTGGGAGAATTACTTGAACCCAGGAGTTTGAGACCAGCCTGGGAAACATTGGCAGACCCTGTATCTACAAAAAAATAAAAAATAAATTAGCCAAGCATGGTGGCACATGCCTGTAGTCCCAGCTACTTGGGATATAGAAGTGAGAAGTTCACTTGAGCCCAGGATTCAGCGCTGCAGTGAGCTGTGATAGTGCCACTGCATTCCAGCCAGGGTGACAGAGTGAGACCCTGTCTCAAAAAAAATTAGAAATATTCTGCCTAAAAGAAGCAAAGATGGGTATATGTAGAGAATGGCCAGAAAAAATTGTCCTTTTTCCCTCAAAGAAAACTTCTCATCAAGTCACAACCTCTTTATTCTTTCTTCTTTTTTTTTTTTTTTTAACATTCTACAAATGGCCATTATTTTTAGGAAAAATCATCAGAATTCACAGCCTCACGGAGTTTTGATTTACTGAGGGCCATGAAGTTGTGTTTGTGAAAATATAAAATCAAAATCCAGCTACTTCAGAGTCTCTTTTACTTACTATTAGATATCAAGTTTTTAATTCCCTGAAAATACTTAGGCCCTTTTTGTTTATCATATTTTACTTTTTTATGAGACAGGGACTCCCTGAGTTGCCCAGTCTGGTCTCAAACTCCTGAGTTCAAGTATAATTCTTCCACCTTAGCCTCCCAAGTACTGGGGTTACAGGTGCTCACCACTGTACCCAGCCCTTTTCTGTTTAACTTTAGATATATCCAGTAGTCTCTAGTCATAACTTTTCTTTGGGTAATCTTTATATTTCACTGTAATATAAAATTACTGGTTCATTTACATAATGGGAAATATATAGAGTTGACTTGTATCAATGACAAATCTAATAATAATTATCTTACAACTTACAATTCTGCTTCTAAATGGATTTACTATTTCTTCATTTGACAAATGTTTAATTTTTCTAGTAAGAAATCTCAGGATCTTGAGATTATTTCAGGGCAGAACATGTAGGTAGGAGCCAAAGTGTCTAATAGCTATAACAGAAAGCTGATTTGCAAATTCTTTCAGTTTTTACTTAAGGAAATAATTTCTTACTATACTTCAAAATGGTAGTAACACTTTTGGGAAAGTAAACTCTTAATATCACTATAGAGTTAATTTATTACCAAAAAATTAATTCAGCTATCTCATATGTATTTATGGAAGTTGTATTTATAATATGCTTTGAAAAAATTTATGCAGTCACAGATCCATAAAAGCACTCTTCTTTGTTAATACCTTGAAATCAGTTATTGTTTGGAAGGGGTTGATGGGATTGCTTCATTTATAAAGTCTTTCAAAGAATTTTTTCAAAGATGTTTAGTTTTAAAAACAGTTGCTAGATATTTCAGACATTACAAGTGTTGTCCTAGGATGGTCAGTGCATTTTCATTAAACAATAAATTTTATGGGGAGTCTGATCTTTGAAAAAAATTTCTCTTGTTTCTTTTACTAAGACTAATGTCAAGAAATATAAGACTTTTTCTATCCAATTTCACTCACCACAGAACAGTACTGTTACATTCAACAAACCCATTTCATGCCCTTGTTGTGGGGGAGGAAATTGAGAATTGCACAATGAAGAAAGCATATCGTTGAAATGTTTTCTTCTGAAGTTATGGAGACTTTTACTTTTGGAATTTGTTTTATATTTCACAGATATAGCTTATGCAATATTCTAGATACTTGTGAATGTTTTTAAACATGAAAAATGTCATTGCAAAATATTTAGACTCTCATTTACTGCCTCAGTTTTCTCTAAGCTAATAAGAGATGATTCATTTTAGTAAAACTAGAAAACTATTAGGGAAAAAACATAGGAGAAAATCTTCGTAAAGTGGAGTTAGGCAGAGTTTTTAGGAGCCAGGTGCAGTGGCTCACACCTGTAATCTCAGCATTTTGGGAGTCTGAGGCAGGAGGATCACTTGAGTCCAGGAGTTTGAGACCAGCCTGGTCAGCATTGCAAAACTCTGTCCCTACAAAAAATACAAAAATTAGCTGGGCATGGTGGCGAACACCTGTAATCCCAGCTATTGCGGGGGTGAGGTGGGGGCATTGCTGGAACCTGAGAGGTTGAGGCTGCAGTGAGTCATGATCACACCACTATACTCCAGCCTGAGAAACAGAGTGAGACCTTGTCTCAAAAAAAAAAAAAAGTTTTTACACAGAACACCAAAAGCATAATCTATTTAAAAATTGAAAAATAGAATTCATCAAAATATAAAACTTTTGTTCTGTGAATGACATTGTTAACAGAAGGAAAAGACAAGCCACAAACTGGGAGAAAAAAAAAAACTCAGAAATTATATACATGGCAAACAATTTTACCCAGAGGGTATCAAGAAAGGACTCTTAACAATTCAGGAGTAAGAAAACAATTTAGTTAAAAAATAGTTAAAAGACTAGAACACCTCACCAATGAGGATATGTAAATGAGAAATAAATACATGAAAAGATACTTCAATCACTAGTCATTAGGGGCGTGCAAATGCAAACTCATAATGAGATATCATACGCCTGTTAAAATGTTTAAAATAAAAAATAGTGACAATACCAAGAACTGGGGAGGATGAGGAGCAATCAGAACTCTCATACACATCTGCTGGGGATGCAAAATGGTATATCCACTGTATTAGTCCATTTTCACGCTGCTGATAAAGACATACCTGAGACTGGGCAATTTACGAAAGAAAGAGATTTAATGGGACTCACAGTTCCATGTGGCTGAGGAGGCCTCACAATCATGGTGGAAGGCAAGTAGGAGCAAGTCACATCTTATGTGGATGGTGGCAGGCAAACAGAGAGCTTTTGCAGGGGAACTCCATTTTTAAAACTATCAGAATTTGTGAGGCTTATTCACTATCATGAGAACAGCATGGGAAAGACCTGTCTCTGTGATTCAATTCCCTCCCACCGGGTCCCTCCCACAACACATGGAAGTTATGGGAGCTACAAGATGAGATTTGGTTGAGGACATAGAGCCAAACCATATCATCCACACTGGAAAACAGTTTGGCAGCTTCTTATGAAGTTAAACAGACACTTACCATATGATCCAGCAGTCCCCATCTTGGGTGTTTACCCTAGAGAAATAAAAACTTACATTCACAAAAAAAAACCCTACACACAAATATTTGTAGCAATTCTATTCACAATCACCTCAAACTGGAAACAACCCAAATGTCTTCAACAAGTGAATGAATAAACAACAGTGGTACATCCATACAATTAAATACTCAGAAATAAAAAAGACTGGGCATGATTACTTACATCTGTAATTCCAGCACTCTGGGAGGCCAAGATAGGTAGATGGCCTGGAGACCAGGAGTTTGAGACCAACTTGGGCAACTTGGGACTCAGTCTCATAAAAAAGTAAAATAAGATAAAGTCTGTTTCTACAAATAAAAAATAAATAGGAATAAACTTATTGATACACATAACTTGGATTAATCTCAAAGGCATTTTGATGAATAAAAAAGGCAGCCTCAAAAGATTATAGACTGCATAATTCTATTTAAATGACATGCTCAAGAAGACAAAACTATAGTGCAGAGAACAGATCAATTGTTTCCAGGGATTAGGGCTGGTGAAAGGGTGTGATACAGGGATATATAGAGGAGTGTTTTGGGGTGGTGGAACTGTTCTGTGTAGCAAATGTGGTTAAATCTATACACATATTAAAATTCATATAATTGTATATCCCAAAGTCACTTTTACTGTATGATAATTTAAAAAATAAAATGTCAAAGGATTGTTTGCTCTTTAAATTGCATATACTATATTTTTTGTGTCTTTATCCTTCAGTAAAGACTGTCCTTGGGTCATGGAATGCTTATGAAGCTTAGTGAACTTGTTAACTTCTCTTTTCTCTATGTGGTGTCGAAAGGCCAGGGTCTTTTTATCTTGCTGTTCCTTTCATCTATTTTTATTTTTCTTTATTTTGGGGAGAGGCCTCTAAATGGATTCAAGGAAGTGATAGCTATGCTGAGTAGGGTAAAAGACTCTAAACAGGACTTTATCTCCATCTGTTAAATGTGCTTTTCAAGTTTTCTTCCAAGACCTTTCTTAATTTTTTGTTTCTTTTGAAGACTCAAATAAAACTCATCAGATTTTTTGTATTACCTAAAAGTCTCTATTTCAGTTAAATTTTTGAGTCCATACCTCCCCTTGATACTTATTTACAAGAGATAAAAAGTCACTTAAAGAATTTGGTTGCCACTAACTCAGAGTCAGGTTCTTACTCAGTAGTGGTCTCCAGAGTAGACAACAAACTCTGAAAGGGATTTCAGGGAACTGGAGTGCAGGGAGAGACACAGCCTCAGCTACACTCTCCAAGCCCCCATTTCCTCATCTATAAAATATGGCCAACATTAGGACATGCCACAGGGCTCCTAGGAGATTCAGTTAGAAAACATATGTAGATGTGTCTGGCACACTGCCTGGTAATATGAGATGTTGCTACTTTTTTCATGGGAATATTTTTCTTTCAATACCAGATGATTAAGCACTACTAACTATATGGAGAAACAGAAGAAAAATCTGGACACTACAAACGAGCCTCCATTTTCTCCAGCTAAAAATTACCTTCAGCTAGTATAGAGAAGAGTAGTGGGCTGGTCATGGTGGCTCTCACCTGTAATCCCAGCACTTTGGGAGGCCAAGGCAGTTAGATAGCTTAAGCCCAAGAGTTTAAGACTAGCCTCAGCAACATGGTGAAACCCCGTCTTTACAAAATATACAAAGATTAGCCAGATGTGGTGACACATGCCTGTAGTCGTACCTACATGGGAGGCTGAGGTGGGAGGATCCCTTGCACCCAGGAGGTAGAGATTTCAGTGAGCCATGAGCATGCCTCTGCACTCCAGCCTGGATGACAGAGACCTTGTCTCAAAAAAAGAAAAAAAAATGTAGTATATTGATATTTTTTGATGTTCTAAAACACACTCACAGCCATGCACAAATACACATATATAAAGCAAATAATGGCACACTATTAATAAGTATTGAATGAGGTGGTAGGTACATGGGTGTTTATTATACTATCCTTTAAACTTTCTGTATACTTGAAGTTTTTCATTACTGAAAAATTGGGGCAATTATTTTAAGTTAAAAAGCATGGCTGGGAGTGGTAGCTCGTGCCTGTAATCCCAGCATTTTGGGAGGCCAAGGCAGGTGAATAACCTGAGGTCAGGAATTCGATGCCAGCCTGGGCCAACTTGCTGAAACCTTGTCTCTACTTAAAATACAAAAATTAGCCAGGCATGGTGGTGGGCACCTGTAGTCCCAGCTACTGGGGAGGCTGAGGCAGGAGAATCACTTGAACCCAGAAGGCAGAGGTTACAGTGAGCTGAGATGGCCCCACTGCACTCCAGCCTGGGCAACAGAGCAAGACTCCATCTAAAAAAAAAAAAAAGCATTAGCCACCAACAACTTTTTTCTGTGCTAGTCGTTAATTAGTAAATAATTAGTTACTAAGCTGCTCCAACAAAAAGACCCAGTGGAGACTGGCTTAAATACAAAGGAAGAGTTTTCTCTCTCTCGTAATAGTCTAAAGCTGGGCAGGCACCCTAGGGTGAGTAATGGCTCTACCTGATGACTGGTCTGCTCTGCCACCCTCAACATATGGCTCTTGCCTCAGGACTGCTGCTGTAGTTGTTACCATGTCCAGCCAGGGAGAATCAGAAAAGAGGAATTCCAAGCATGCTTCTAAAGCAATGACCCCTAAGTCATAGACCTCATTTCTTCTTATATTCCTTTGGCTTGAACTTATTTTTGTCACATGTATGTGCAAGGGGGTGTGGGAAATGTAATCAGGCAACCACATGCTGGTAGCATGGTGAAATACCATATGCCCAGCTAAAAACTGTGGGGTGTTACAGGAGGAAGGGTTCTGTTATTGAAAGAAATACGGAGGTGTGGCTAGCAAGATGGCTGAATAGGAACAGCTCTGATCTGCAGCTCCCAGCAAGATCGACACAGAAGGCAGATGGCTTTTGCATTTCCAATTGAGGTTCCCAGTTCATCTCATTGGGACTGGTTGGGTGTAGCCCAGGGTAGGGTGTTGCTTCACCTGGGAAGTGCGAGAGGTCGGGGGATTTCTCTCCCCTAGCCAAGAGAAGCCATGAGAGACTGTAACCGGAGGAACAGTGCCTTCCAGTCCAGGTAATGCGCTTTTCTCCTGGTCTTCACAACTGGCAGACCAGGAGATTCCCTCCGGTGCCTATGCCACCAAGGCCCTAGGTTTCAAGCACAAAACCGGGCATCTGTTTGGACAGACACTGAGCTATCTGCAGGAGGTTTTTGTTTTTTCTTTTCATACACCAATGACACCTGGAATGCCAGCAAGACAGAACTGTTCACTCTCTTGGAAAGGGGGCTGAAGCCAGGGAGCCAAGTGATCTGGCTTGGCCCCCAGGGAGCCCAGCAAGCTAAGATCCAGATCCACTGGCTTGAAATTTTCACTGCCAGCACAGCAGACTGAGGTTCCAGTGGGATGCTCAAGCTTGCTGGAGGGAGGGGCATCTGCTATTGCTGAGGCTTGAGTAGGTGATTTTACACTCACAGTGTAAACAAAGCCATCAGGAAGCTTGAACTGCAGCTCAACAAGGCCACTGCAGCCAGACTGCCTCTCTAGATTCCTCCTCTCTTGGCAGGGCATCTCTGGAAAAAAAGGCAGCAGCCCCAGTCAGGGATTGATAGATAAAACTTCCATTTCCCTAGGAAAGAGCACCTAGGGGAAGGGGTATCTATGGGCACAGCTTCAGTAGACTTAAATATCCCTGCCTGACAGCTCTAAAGAGAGTGGTGGATCCCCCAGCACAGTCCTCAAGCTCTGATAAGGGACAGATTAACTCCTCAAGGAGGTCCCTGACCCCTGTGTCTCCTGACTGGGAGACACCTCCCAGTAGAGGCTGACAGACACCTCATACAGGAGAGCTCTGGCTGGCATGTGGTGGTGTTCCTCTAGGACAAAGCTTCCGAGGAAAGAGCAGGCAGCAATCTTAGCTGTTCTGCAGCCTCCACTGGTGATACCTAGGCAAACAGGGTCTAGAGTGGACCTCCAGCAAACTCCAGCAGACCTGCAGCAGAGGAGCCTGACTGTAAGAAGGAAAACTAATGAACAGAAAGGAATAGTATCAACATCAACAAAATAGATGACCACTGAGATACCCCATCCAAAGGTCACCAACATCAAAGACCAAAGGTAGATAAATCCACAAAGTTGGGGAGAAACCAGCATAAAAAATTTCAGGCCAATATCCCTGATGAACATTGATGTGAAAATTCTCAATAAAATACTGACAAACCAAATCCAGCAGCACATGGAAAAGCTTATCTATCACAATCAAATTGGCTTCATCCCTGGGATGCAAGGCTGGTCCAACATATGCAAATCAATAAATGTAATCCATCACATAAACAGAACCAATGAAAAAAACCACATGATTATTTCAATAGATGCAGAAAAGGCCTTTGACAAAATTTAACAGCCCTGCATGCTAAAAACTCTCAATAAACTAGGTATTGATCGAACATATCTCAAAATAATAAGACCTAATTATGACAAATCAACAGCCAATATCATACTGAATGGGCAAAAACTGGCAGCATTCCCTTTAAAAACCGGCACAAGACAAAGGATGCCCTCTCTCACTACTCCCATTCAACATAGTATTGGAAGTTCTGGCCAGGGCAATCAGGCAAGACAAAGAAATAAAAGGTATTCAATTAAAAAAAAGAGGAAGTCACATTGTCTCTGTTTGCAGAAGACATGATTGTTTATTTAGAAAATCCCATCCTCAGCCCAAAATCTCCTTAACCTGATAAACAACTTCAGGAAAGTCTCAGGACACAAAATCAATGTGCAAAAATCACAAGCATTCCTATACACCAATAGTAGACACACAGAGAGCCACATCATTAGTGAACTCCCATTCACAACTGCTACAAAGGGAATAAAATACCTAGGAATACAAACCACTGCTCAAGGAAATAAGAGAAGACACAAACAAATGGAAAAACATTCCATGCTCATGGATAGGAAGAATCAATATTGTAAAAATGGCCATACTGCCCAAAGTAATCAATAGATTCAATGCTATCCTCATCAAGCTACCATTGACTTTCTTCACAGAATTAGAAAAAAAAAAAAAAAACTACTTTAAATTTCATATGGAACCAAAAAAGAGTCTGCATAGCCAAGAAAATCCTAAACAAAAAGAATAAAAGAGCCGTCACACTATTTGACTTCAAACTATACTACAAGGCTACAGTGACAAAAGCAGCATGTTACTGGTACCAAAACAGAGATATAGACCAATGGAACAGAACAGAGGCCTCAGAAATAACACCACACATCTACAACCATCTGATCTTTGACAAACCTGACAAAAACAAGCAATGGGGAAAGGATTTCCTGTTTAATAAATGGTTTTGGGAAAACTGACTAGCCATATGCAAAAAGCTGAAACTCGATCCCTTCCTTACACCTTATACAAAAATTAACTCGATGGATTAAAGACTTAAACATAAGACCTAAAACCATAAAAACCCTAGAAGAGAACCTAGGCAGTATCATTCAGGACACAGGCATGGGCAAAGACTTCATGACTAAAACACCAAAAGCAATGGCAACAAAAGCCAAAATTGACAAATTGGATCAAATTAAAGAGCTTCTACACAGCAAAAGAAACGATCATCAGAGTGAACAGGCAACCTACAAAATGGGAGAAAATTTTTGCAATCTCTTCATTTGACAAAGGGCTAATATCCAGAATCTACAAGGAACTTGAACAAATTTACAAGAAAAAAACTGACCAGTGCCCCAGTGCAGGGAAGAAAGTGCCATTCTCAAATTTTATACCTTTTCTGAGAGTGAATCTGTCAGGTTCCACTGCATATATTAAATTCAACAAATTTGGTGAATAGAAATAAACAGGAAAAGAATCGAAGAGGTGATATTTGCACTTGATGAATATCAAATGCATTTCCACTGGATGCCAATGGGAAACATGACAAACACTAAACTGTGTCCAACTTGGGACCATGAAGATAGGCCTTTGTTGAGGAAGGACCTACTGTTGACTTTGTGATATATAAGACAGGTCTCAGTTAATTTAGAAAGTTTATTTTGCCAAGGTTGAAAACTCAAGCCCATGACACAGCCTCAGGAGGCCCTGAGGACACGTGCCTAAGGCAGAGCACAGATTGGTTTTATACATTTTAGGGAGACATGAGACCTCAATCAACATATATAAGATGAACTTTGGTTCTGTAGGAAAGATGGAACTAAAACCCAGAGGGGGCTTCCAGGTTATAGGTAGATAAGAGACAAGTGGTTGCATTCTTTTGAGTTTCCGATTAGCCTCTCCAAAAGAGACAATCAGATATGCATTCATCTTAGAGAGCAGAGAGGTGAATTTGAATAGAATGGGAGGCAGGTTTGCCCTAAGCCATTCTCAGCTTGACTTTTACTTTTAGCTTAGTGATTTGGGGCTCCCAAGGTTTATTTTCCTTTCACAACTTTTTCCCTTAAACTTGCCCAACTCCAGTAACTTGGCCAAGAAAAAGATGAGCTGCCTCTGAGCTGCCAATACACTCCTTTCTATGCAACCCCCTGGGGCTGCCTCTTCCTGTACAAATAATGTCATAAAAGGCATTACATTCCACAGTAGCTCACAAAATCTACCTTAATAAAGCTGTTTGTTTACTTTGTATATTTGCTGTAAAAACCAGTAGAAAATACCCCGGTATTTTATACACTACATTTCAACAGACAAATCATTAACAAACTTTTGTAAGATCAGCCTGGGCATTCGATTTCTATGATTTTTCTAAGAATTTTATAATTTTAGCTCTTACATTTAGGAAAATGCAATTCTCGGTCCCAACTAACATATAAATGAATGTTCAGTAAATGGGTTCTTTGTAAACTGGGAAATTACTGTGATTTTTAAATGTATCTTTCAATCTATATTCAGTTTTATATGCCTAGGAGTATATGATCATGTTCTCTAATATCTGCCATGTTATCAGTGTTAAATAAGCTTTTAAAAGGGCCAGGTGCAGTGGCTCACACCAGTAATCCCAGCACTTTGGGAGGCAGAGATGGGCAGATCACCTAAGGTCAGGAGTTCAAGACCAACCTGGCCAATATGGTGAAACCCTGTCTCTACTAATAATACAAAAATTAGTTAGGCATGGTGGTGCATGCCTGGAATCCCAGCTACTCAGGAAGCTGAGGCAAGAGAATTGCTAGAACCAGGGAGGCAGAGGCTACAGTGTGCTGAGATTGCACCACTGCATTCCAGCCTGGGCGACAGAGCAAGACTCTGTCAAAAAAAAAAAAAGGCTCTTAAAATGAAATCCCATCAGAAGTCTGAACATCACAAGTTAAGCAGCTAATTATCCTTGTTGTGCTTTCCTTTTGTTGACTTAGCTACCTTATTTTTTTCATATATATATATATATATGTATATATATATGTATGTATGTATATATATGTATATATATATGTATGTATGTATATATATAAAGACCTGAGATCTCACTATGTTGCCTAAGCTGGCCTCAAACTCCTGGACCCAAGCAATCCTCCCATTTCAGCCTCCTGAGTAGCTGGGACTGTAGGCTCATGCCACTTCACTCAGCGATACTTTGTTTTGACTTAAGTTTCCTGGGCAGAGACCATGTCCCCTTCATTCTGGACTAAACCAAGAACATTCTCTGCCCTCAATAAATATTTGTTAGCAAAAACATCTACAGATGATCAAAGAGTCTGAATGAGCTGAATTGAATTATTGAGCATTTATACTGTGTCAGGCAGAAGCAGTTTGCAGCAGGACAAGGAACGGGTCCACTTCACCCTTGAAGACATTCTAGACACTTGCTCAAAATAAACTCAGTCTGAATTATCCATGTGTATTAGTCTGTTCTCACGCTGCTAATGAAGACACACCCAAGACTGGATAATTTATAAAGGAAAGAGGTTTAATTGACTCACAATTCCACGTGGCTAGGGAGGCCTCACAATCATGGCGGAAGGTGAATGAGGAGCAAAGTCAAGTCCTACATGGTGGCAGGCAAGAGAGAGCATGTGCAAGGGAACTCCCCTTTATAAAACCATCAGATCTCATGAGACTTATTCACGGGATAAGAGCCACCCCGATCATTCAACTACCTCCCACTGGGTCCCTCCCACAACACATAGGAATTACGGGAGCTACAATTCAAGATGAGATTTTGGTGGGGACACAGCCAAACCATATCACTGTGACTCCTCTGTGCAGCCTGGGCCTACATGAAATGGGTGTAAGGTGGCCATTGAAGCGCCTTTTCTGCGGTATAGATCCCAACTAACACTAAGAAGAAAATGGTATGAGTATTTCTACCTTGCTTTGTTCTCCCAAAGTATGATTTCAACAAATTTATTTCCTTAGAGATGTCCTTGAGGGCTGAGATGTGTACATAACTTACCTGCCAATGAGAATGATGTGCCAGCAACCTACAGAGAGTTGCAAA
>PVKP010030447.1:0-27920 GCA_004027715.1 Plecturocebus donacophilus
GGAGAGGAGAGGAGAGGAGAGGAGAGAGGAGAGGAGAGAAAGCTCCATGGTCAAATAACTTAGGGAAATGCACACACTGCATGCTACATCCCACGCTTGAAGATTCTCAAGATGCATTATGGCACATTAAATGATCTAAGAAACCTGTCATTATTTAATTCAGCATTTCTAGTCAGTGAATAACAGAAAAATCTATTTTTCACTAAATATTTTTTAATTTCTTGAGAAAACTAGTATTCCTTAAAACAAACACAGGACACATATTCCCCATTAACACAGTCACTACTCAATTTAGAAGCGGTACACAAAAAAAATAAATGCAGAAATAATCACACCAAGCTGTAACCATGCTTTAAAATCTACAGAGAGCTACTTACTCATGAACAACTACCTTCCAAGGCCTTGCATCAAATTCTCCATGCCCAACAGCCAGTAGTACAGAATACAATCATTTTTCAAATTCCTAAAGCAATGGTTTTATCACAGAATACTCTGATACAAAGACTTCTAAATGAATCCTAATGTTCTGTAAAATTCAAACTAGTCTCCTGACATGTCTCTTTTACTCATTCACTGATAGAGTCTCAGAACCTAGCACAGCACCTATGCAGACTAGGTGACCAATGAATCCTTGCTCTAGGAATGAATGACTGAATGAAAACTTCCATCATGTCCTCTCTGTCCTAGTCTAATTTTCTTAGACATATACAATGTGTGTTCCAACTTCTACATCTCTGTTTATGTTACATAATCCCATATGCAACACTCTTCTTTACCTATTCAAATCTTGACCATCCTTTCATGTCCAGATTCAACCCAGACTGCGACATGGAAACTAGCCTCATCCTCCTCCGACCTCTTATCCCCTGACAGTCAGTACCAGTTTGATACTCATATTTCCTAAACTAGTTCCCAAGTTGGTCTTACCTCTCAATAAATAGTAAACTCCTTGAAATCTCAGGCATGTTATAAACTACTTTTGTACATACTAGGATGCCAAGGTACATAAGGAGTATTCAATGAAAAGAGTACATTTTATTAAAAAGTTCAATGTATAACAACAATACCTGGAAATTCCTGAAATTTCCAAACTGTACATTACTAAAATCAATAGCTACAAGGGCCAACTTCTGAATAAAGAAATATTATCTACATTCTAAAGAAACTGTTCCCTCTGGCTTTAACTTCTTTGACTCCATTTTCTCATTTGGAAAACAGCTCTGCAGTATTTCTCTACAGGTACTGAATGAGAAAGAAATACTGCTTGTAAACCCCCTGATAAATGAAGACTTTATCTCATAGTCCTGGAAGCAATCCTGACGTCTTGAATTATGTAATCCTGGTATTACATTATATTAGTCTGGCTCATATAAAATGTAAGCTACAAAAATACCAAAGTTAAGAAAAAATATTTACTCATGCTTTTACTAAGATGCAGAAAGAGGATGCATGCATTGCCAAAATTCCATAGAACATGCTCAAACTAAAGCAACAATGCCTTAGTTATTAAAGAAGGCAATGGCCTGAAGCAGTACTTAGAAATAAAGATTACTTGGTCCAGGCAAGAGTCAATATTTAAGAACACAATCACTAATTCCCACTTCAAGTTCATGAAAACATTTCTTTTTAAGAACTTCTTTTCAGTTAAAAACTTTATTTGTGGTTTTCCTACCTGTAATCTATGAACCTAAGAATGAACAAAAACTTGTAACATGAAACTCTCCAGTAGGCCAAAGTGTCAGTATAGACTTAATTCTGACTTTAAGAACATCTCAACCAGGATTACACAAAACTTGTACTTTACCTCTCAGTCTCCAAAAATACTCATTTATCTACTCTGCCTAAAGAACCAGAATGAATGTTCATTATACAAACAACTCTGGAAAATGCATGAATGACACTCCACTCTATACCAAAACACTGGAGCTCTTAACTTACTTCCAAATAATTAATATTTACAATCCTTTGAAAATTAAAGTGACTATTTGAGAAAATAAGCTTCTTATTTTAAGTTAGAATAATCTGAATCCAAACCAATATTATTGTTGCTAACAGAAACTTCATTTCTAAACAATGGACTGATTTTTTTAAATGTTCTAGTTGAGCTTATTGTGAACTAAAAATAACCATTAAATTATATCACCAGCACTATCTCTGTGACCTTGGAAAAACTGCTTAACTTTTCTGCACCTCGATTTTAAGATCTGCAAAATGAGAATAAGACTGGATGACTTCCTAGGTCCTCTCAAAGATTAAAAACAAATAATAATGGTTATTAGTACCAATTTAATTAAAGATATCAATGAAAGATATAAGCACAGACTCTAAAAAAGGTTAAGTCTACAGAAATCATAGCATAAGCAAGAACTGTCATAAACCTCAAAATCCTCTATCAATAGCACCAAACTATTATCAAATATAAGAGTTTTATAGAGATAAATGTTAAAGAAAAAAAGTCAACTTTTTGCTAGCAACAATGATATCCTTACTGGGGTAATTTCGTTCATTCTCTATTTTCTAAGCAGAAAACTAAGATTTCTACCTTCGTGGTTTTACGACAGTCCTGGTTGGCACTAGAAACCTTGCGCCTTGCTATTCTCTCACCTCTGTCTACATGGGAACATCGAGGGGCTCACTGAAGTAAATAACATTCATGCACCAAAAAGTATACAATCTTTATTGTCTTTCACCATCCAGAGAAAGAATCTTAAAGTCAACTCAAACCAAATTCTCCTCCAGTCTGCTCCTACCTTTCCTGCTAAAATCAACCTACCATGTGGGAGATGTGACATTATTGGTCAACAATCAGACTCTGGGTGAAGTGGCTAATTTCCCATAGAGTCTGACAAAATAATATCTAAAGCCAACTCCAAAAAGGTGACTCCCTACTCTTGAGGGAATCCACGTTTGGTGTGTAACATCATGTGCTCTGCAGATGGAACTCTCTTTGTGTTCTAGTTCGGCCACTTCCTGGCTGTATGGCCGCAGGCAAGTAGCTAAACCTCACCAGCCTTAGGTTCCTCTTCTGTGAAATGAGGATGACACTACCTACCAAGCAGAGCTGCGATACCAGCTAAGTTAGACATGTATAAAGGTTCTGACATGGCCCACACACTAAAGAAATGTTACCTCCCTTCACAACTTCTCCTGTCCTTCTAGACAACTGAACAGGGACTCCAGCACCACAGATAACTACCATATTCTTCATCAGATCAGGAGTCCCCTAGGACAGAGAGTATTTCTGATTTATCATTGGAAGCCAGTAACTAGCAGAGGGCCTGGCCCAGAGTAAAAATACAATAAATGCTTGTTCAGTGGAGAAATGATAAGTCTTTGGGTTTGAGGATGTTAGTATTACCCTGGCTGCTCACGCCTGTAATCCTAGCTCTTTGGGAGACTGAGGTGGGCAGATCACAAGGTCAGGAATTTGAGGCTAGTCTGGCCAACATAGTGAAACCCCATCTCTACTAAAAAAAAAATACAAAAAATTAGCCTGGGGTGGTAGTATATGCCTGTAATCCCAGCTACTCGGGAGGCTAAGGCAGAAGAATCACATGAACCTGGGAGGCAGAGGTTGCAGTGAGCCGAGATTGCACCATTGCACTCCAGCCCGGGATAAATAACCCTGGCCACAGTCAAAAGAAAATTCTGATTTTCAACTTGGCCAAATAGGGCTTGCTACAAGCTACTATGTAGTTCAAAGCAAATAAGCTATTCTGAATTCTAATAATTACATTCTCTAAAATATGAAAACCCAATTGCCCTGCAGCTTTCAATTTTAGTTTTGAGAATTCAATTCTTTCACCAACAATAGAGTGGGTAACCACAGAAACTTGTGGAATCTCTTTTCCTAGAAAACATGAAGAACAGGAGAGAAGCCAGTCTGTCTGGAAATTGCTTCAAAATCTCTCTATAAGCAGGATGCTGGTCTGGATTAGATGCCCCTTGAAGGATCCTTCCAGACCTACAGCACTAAAATGTTAAGAAAAATAACTAAAATAATTCTCTGTCACTTATACCCTGGAAAATAAAATAAACACAATTTAACATCTCCCAACACAGTCACTGGAAACAATTTTACTTGGATCTTGCCATGCATTTAGAAACACATTTTGTTCTTAAATTGCACTAAATCATTCTAAGCTATTAATGTGACTATGAGCTCTCTTTAATAAGCTAGAATAGAGACTGTACTTAACACCGTAAACAAGACTACTATTCTTTTGTTACTCTTTCAATCTACCTGTTTCCATGTACCCCAAATCTATTCATTTTTCAAGGCTTTATAAGAAATACTACTTCCCCCCAACAAATACTCCACTCAATTCTCCCATTAATAAATTTCTAACGTGTTCATTACTCACATCACATTGTACGGGTGATTCTTATGTGGTGTCTCCTATTGGTATCTGACTCACATGTAACAATTTTTGTCTCCCTAACTGAACTGTAAACTCCTAGAGTAAGATCCAAGTTTTATATTCCTCGTGTACTCCCCTATTATGTTAATACTAACTTCATGATAAGTGCTTTCAAGTTCTCTTTGGCTCACTGATTAATTGAAAGTGGAGAGAGAGTGTAAAAGCTAGATGACGCTGTACATTAAGCACCTGTATGAAGCTTTGGAAAATGAGACACTCCAAGAAGTCAAAAATAAACCTTTTCTGATTGCTACATACTGACATGTATCATTAGCTGGGACTAACAGCTGAAAGTTCATACACACGGATGCTAAAAGGAAAGACCCAGAGCTAAACGCCATATTAGTTTAGCTCCCGTCCTGCAAGGAATGAGGAGCTAGGAAGGCGAGCCAGCTCACAGGGAGAAGAAGAATATTTTAGAAAGCACAGCATACTCCACAGGTTGCAGAGCTCTGCTGGTTCTGATTTTACATAGAATCAGTTCTTCATTCTGTCAGATCAAGTCAGTCAGGCAGGAATAAACAGAAAGAAAAAACGTTTTAAAAATTAAAATGTAATAATATTATTTTAAAAGCACAAGTAAAACTTGAGTTTTCTTATTCTTTAAAATCCAAAAACACATCTAAAATAAGACTAATGGGTATAAAAATTCAGTCATTACAAGTACACTCTACACACTTACAGAAAGGCCGATTCTCTGCTCCTTTCTTTATATATGAAACAGGAACTTCTTGTCTCTACTATGTGGCAGGTACTGTTCTATGGCACTGGGAATACTAAATTTACCAAGTTTTATCATTTTACCAAATTTACAATTCCAGTAACATTATGTAAAGCCTTACTTGAGTATTTTAAAGAGAGAAATGACCTCAGGGATATTCCAAACCTCTTATTTTACAGAGAAGAAAACCAAAGCCCAGAGAGGCTGGCTATCTTGTCTCAGTTGGTTATAGTGGCTATATGGTAACATAGGCAGGAGTAGAAACCAGATTTCTTATTTCTCCTCTAGTAACAAAATTTACTTATTCATTAAGCAATTATTCCTATATGTCTCCTGTATGCCAGAGACTAGGCTAGGCACTAGGTACCCAAAAATGGTTAAGATACTGAACTTGTCCTCAAAAAGCACAGTCTTAAGAGCAAGACAATCAGATGAGTATCATCACAGAAGTGGTAACAGAAAGAAAACTCAAACTGTATCTCTAATCACCTAGGACTTCCAATATTTTAAAGAAAATAAACTTCTAATAGTTTGTTTTATCCTCACAACAGCCCTAGGATTACACGGCACACATCTTATTATTCCTGGTATATAGATGGAGAAACTGAAGTGCAAAGCGGATAAGGAAGCCTATTAAGGTAATCTCCAGTGGCAGCAAAATGCCTACAAACCAGGTTTGTTTACTTCAAGTTAGACCTTTTTCCCCATGAGATGGAAAAAGCAGATGTTCTCTTCATGTCCAGCTCCCTCTGACCAAGAATACACATTTCCAAGATTGTGAGCAGGACAATCTGTGGTTGTGAAAGGAAACAACTGACTTGTGAGGGTGTCACCAGCTGAGGTTAGTTATCCAATGGGTAAGTAACCAATCAAGACATTACTATTACTAGCATTCTTCAAGTGCCCATTACATACACAGAACAGATGAAAAAGGTCCTTCCCTCAGGAAGTTAATATTGTAAGGAACAGGCACATAAACATTTCAACAAAAAGTGACATAATTAAATAAACTACAACTAAAAGAACCATCACAAGCAACTGCAAACTTAAGACACTAAAGGTTTTGCAGAGCAAACCTAATGGGAGCTGCCAAGAAATATATCTTCATGGGTTAAACAGGGAACAGAAGCCTTGTATGCCTAATGGTCCATACAGAACTTCAGATTACTCAAATTAAAAGCTCTCACCAAAAATGTTTTTCACATTTAAAAACTTAAATGTCTCATTTCTATTTCCTTTTTTATAGGAACCTTATATATTTTGTAACCTTTCCTATCCAAGGGTAATAAATTTATAAGAGAAATTTCTACCAGTGTGACTTTGGCAGAAAATTAAAACTGTATGGTATCACTGCCATATTCTTCCACCCTCAGATATAAACTAAATGAAATAAAACTGATCTTTCTCCCACACATGTTAAAATTTACATATATTTATATATATATACTCAAGAATCACTTCATAAAAACCAAAAACTAGGCCAGGCGCGGTGGCTCATGCCTACAATCCCAGCACTTTGGGAGGCCGAGGTAGGTGGATCCCGAAGTCAAGAGATCAAGACCATCCTGGTCAACATGGTGAAACCCCATCTCTACTAAAAATATAAAATTTAGCTGGGCATGGTGGCGCACACCTGTAGTCCCACCTACTCGGGAGGCTGAGGCAGAATTGCTTGAACCCAGGAGGCAGAGGTGAGCTGAGATAGCGCCATTGCCCTCCAGCCTGGGTAACAAGAGCGAAACTCCATCTCGAAGAAAAAAAAAAAACCAAAAACTATTCTTCTTCAAGTTCAGTTTTAAACATTAATTTTACCTGTTTGATAACTTAATGTCTTATTTATATCAGTGTTTACCAAGGCCTTAAAACATGACCCAACTGTTTTAAACTGTAGCACACTCGAGAATTATTAACAAAATAGACAAAGCTAAGGAGAAACAAGTATTAGTGATTTCCAGTTAGTGACAGAAAGAATTTAAGAACAGGCTAAAAAATAAGAAATATAATCATCCTTCCAAAAGAGTAATGTTTACTTATTTAAAAAATACTACTCAGTTAAAAAAATAATAATTAAAAAGCTCTCAGGTATAGCCTGAACATACTCAAGGGATTTATACTTACAGCCAGCTACCTTCCTTTCAAATATGTGGTGAATGTTATAGGGTGACAAGAAGCAACTGAAATGGTAAGTCAGCACTACCACAGTGGGCTTCATTAGAGTTAGCACTAGCACATCACAAAATGATTTCATATTTTTTTAATTCCTAAGATTTAGTTCCATCACACAAACATACATTTTAATAAGTAACAGCTTAAAACTTAAATTTTGAAGCATGATGACTTTTTAAGGTGGGAAGGAAATAGGGCTTTGAATAGAACTCTAGATCCTCAAGAGAAAGACCACTGGGCCAAACCTGATCCTAAATAAAGTGAAGGAAGTAATTAAACATGCAGCAACAGTGACATCTAGTGTTAACAATTTCGAGCCAATTAGATGACCATTAAATCCTCTTAAATGCTAAAGAATAACCATTCAAAGCTTTTCTTCTTCAAAAACAAACTATTCTTGTGAATTTTTATCTAAAAACTACCCCAAATCATAATGGTTCCACGAGTTTCTTTCCAGGCATAACAAAAAAGTTGTTAAGACAAAAACAAATTAGAGGGTAAACATAAAACTAGACACCAAAAGTAAAAAGCACTGTTTATTTCTTGTGGTTAACATGTATAGGTGCTCCTCTTAGTACCAGAGTTTAATGCAAAGGTAATCAGAGACATGTTCTAATGAGAGGATCATAAACATTTAAACTTCTATTTATAAAACTAAAGATATTATGCAAGCTAAGATAACATCTACAAGTAAAGTTAGGACATTTCAGGAATACTTAAGATGCAAATTTTTTTAAAAAACTAGCTTTTGCACAGAGAAACAAGCTCTACATTTCACCCCTTGTTACCCTGATAAATTTGTGTTGCTTCAAAAGGTATACTTATTAAACAGTTGATATTTTTGCCCAAGAGTTTAGAACTTGGCAGCGTAGGTTAATTCATTATAGTATTTTTATAGTTTTATGCTCTAGATGAATCTATAACAGCAGGCACAATTTCAAAAATTGTTTTTGGCCAGGACAACATTGTATTTTTAAAAAAAGTAAAGTTAGCCTTAGATGGAGCTTACCTATTTGTTTTGGAATGTTCATCCTTTCCCCTTTTAACTCCAAAAATTCTTGTGATCAAGGCACTAAAGAGAAGTGTGGATGAATTTCGCACCTAATGTACAAATGAAAACACAGTAAGAGCTAAATATTCATGGCATGAAACCAACATTTACAATGCTCAAACTAGATGATTCAAAATCATTATCTAACTAGCTAGTGTGAAGCTAAAAAAATAGGTTTGTGTTAGTAAAATAATTTAAAAAAATACTTTACAGTAATCAATTCAATGACTTAAATTGAGCTCTACAACCAAATCACATCCACACAACACATCCTTTTCCTATATTTCTAACATTACCATCAATGGTTTTCATTATATCTCTGCACTTATAGTACCAAATAACACTTCTTTTTTAAAAATTCGTTTTTCCATATTCTTCCTGACAATGAATATCCCAGTAAAACCTCAGTTCTTTCCACTTATTTTCTGAAATCATTCACCTATGAGAAAATACTTATAAAACCTAACTTCAAAGAACCAGGTACAGTGGCGGATACCTATAATCTGAGCTACTTGGGAGGCTAAAGTCGAAGGATTGCTTGGGCAAGAAGTTTGAGACCAGCCTGGACAGTATAGCGAGATCCCCCATCTCTTAAAAAAAAAAAAGAATTTTTTAAAAAATAAATTAGCCGGGTGCCATGGCACATGCCTATAATCCCAGGTAGTCAGGAGGCTGAGGCAAGAGGATTGCTTAAGCCCAGTAGTTTGAGGCTGCAGTAAGCTATGATTCTGCCAGTGCACCCAAGCCTAGGCAACAGAGTGAGAACGTGTCTCTAAAAACACAAAAACAAAACCCAAAAATCCTAACTTCAAAGAATCCAGGTAATTAATATGGCCAAGAAAATAGTTAACATCCAAAATGTTGCTTATTAGCTTCACAATGCAAGTAACTTATCAAGTAATTTCAACATTGAAATTATCTGGTAACTTATTAGTAAAGATAAGAGGCAGGAATTATCATTAATAAACAAATTATTTCTCCAAGATGATAATAATCTTTTCCGTATCTTTTCTAAACCAATGTGTCAAGATACTTTGGAAGATCCTAAAAGGGTCTTGACTGTTTGGCCTTGCGGGGTTCCTCAATTACTCCATCAAATCAGTGTAGAGAAGTCTATGTACTCACTTTGCTACAGTGTGTAAGGCCCTATACCAGTATCATGGATAAGATCCAGAAACAGAAAACACATACTTACTGGTATTACAGACCTTATGCTCTAATTCAGTAAGTGCCGTAACCATATGGTGTGTTAAATAGCAATATAAGTAGAAAGATCACTAAAAGCAACAACATAAGGTTTAGAAAAGAGCTTCCTGAAAGTGCTACCCTTAGAGTCGCAAGCTCAAATGCCCACAGGAACAATGAGGACAGAGGCAGCAGTGGACTTTGTCTAAAGTAGTCAGTGTCAGCTGAGTTGCTGCCATGAGGAAATATAAGCCCAGTTTTGCCAGATCTTCTGCTTTTTCAAGAGAAGTGAGAAACCTTGGTTTTTATGTGAAATCTATTTTGAAATGCTGGCAGGAAATTAAAGGAAAAAAAAACAAAACACCATGAAAGCCAAATAAAACAGTGGTGGGCTAATTTGTCCTACTGGCCACCAGTTTGTAACCTCTCTTCTAGAAGCCCAGAAGTGACTCAAGTCATGCATGGTAACCCTAGAAGTGAACTCTACAGATAGACTAGCAGGATCCATATCAAAATCACAATAAAACCCTAAAACTGGACAGATCCACTTATGTTCATTCAATAGCCAACACACATTCATGGAGGTCCTACAATGTGCCCTAATTTCATCTCCAAACAACCAATCAATCCATGCTGTTACTTCATCAATATAATCTCTGTCCTCATTTAGGTCTGAATTATCTCTTACCTGATCTAGTGAAGTAGTTTCCAGAAGCTTTAGGTCTAAGATGACTTGGTGAAGACATCTGAAACCTTCACTCCTCTCAGAAAACAACACAAAAACACAAAAAGAAAAGGAAAACAGAAACACCGACTCCATCTTGCCCCAAGATATACTTTCTGACAAAGGCTGCCAGATGCAGTAAAATTAAACCAGGAGTGCCTAGAGATGTTGAGAAACACACCCCTTAAACAACACTGTAGAGGACTATTTTACAAAGTGAATAGGCACCCTGAGAAACAAAACTCCTTTGACTCAATAGGCTGCCTGCAGGAGACACATAGTGTCTTTTTAGTAATATTAAGATGGACCAGAGGGTTCCAAACCTATCTGCCTGATCCATCCTGATATGGTCTGAATATTTGTGTTCCCCCAAAATTCATATGTTGAAATTCTAACCTCCAAGGAGTTAGGTGGTGGAGGCCTTTGGGAAATGATTAAGTCAGGGGGTAGAGCTCTCATGAATGGGATTAGTGCCCTTATAAAAATGGTCCCAGTGAGTTGCTTCACCTCTTTCACCATGTGAGGACACAGCGAAAAGGTGCCATCTATGAACCAGAATGTAGGCCTTCACCAGACACTACATGTGCCAGCATCCTGATCTTGGACTTCCCAGCCTCCAAATTGTGAGAAATAAATTTGTGGCATTTTGTTATAGCAGCCCAAAGAAACTAAGACATCTCTTATAAAGTGCCCTCATTAGGAATCAATGATGATCATTACATTTTCCATTAGGTGTAGCAAAATCACGATATTCTATAGGCCTCCTGCATTAATCATTTACATCTTCAGAAAAAAGTAAAAATAAAAAGATTTTCCTCATCTGCTATTTGGTTAACCTGTTCATCAGTTAGTAAAGAATTACTTCCATATATTGACCATTTTCAGAATAATGAGTTCATGCCATACCAACCTCCAAAGGGGGTTGAATGTTTTTTTGATTTTAAAAATAATTTTCAAATTATTTTTTAATTGAGGTATAACTCACATATCATAAAATTTACTATTTTAAAGGATGCCATTCAGTGGTTTTTACTATATTCACAAAATGTGAAGCTATCGCAACCGGATTTCACGATATTTCCATTACCTCAAAATGAAACTCTGGATCCGTTGGTCCTCACTCCCTGTTCTCCTCAGTAAGAAAGCAGAATCTACTTTCTGTCTCTATAAACTTGCCTTTTCTGGGTACTTCATATACATGGGGTCATGCAATATGTGGCCTTTTATGTTTGGCTTCTTTGACTTAGCATAATGTTCTCAAGGTTCCTCCATGTTGTAGCATATGTTATTCCTTTTTTATGGCTAAATACTATCACATTGTGTCTATATACCATATTTTAAAAATATGTTCTTCATTTGATGAATATTTGGGCTATTTCCAATTTGGAATATTATGAATAATTTTGCTAAGAATATTCATGTACAAGTTTTTGTGGGAACATGCTTTCACTTCTCATGGCTATATACCTAGAAGTGTATTGCTTGGTCATATAGTGACTCTACATTTAACCTTTAAAAGAACTGCCAAAGTGGTAACACCATTTCAATGTATAAGGGTTCCAATTCACCAGTTATCCAATTTCTCCATATCTTCCCCAATACTAGTTATTGTCTGTACACTTTATTTTAGTGGACATGGAATGGTATCTTACTGTAGCATTTCCCTAATGACTAAAGATGTTAAGCATCTTTTTCTGTGCTTATTGGCCATCTGGCTATCTTTATTTGGAGATATATATATATATTCTTTATATATTATATATATATTATATATATATATATTCTTTATATATTATATATATATATACTTTATATATTATATATATATTATATATATATATATATATTCTTTGTTTTTAAATCGGGTTGTCTTTTATTATTGAGTTGTAAGAGTTCTTTATATATTCTGGGCACTCCACTCATCAGATACATAATTTGCAAATATTTTCTCTCATTCTGTGGGTTGTCTTTATACTTTCTTGATGGTGTCCTTTGAAAAACATTTTTTTTTCTGATGCTGGTTGTTTTATTTAAAAACATACATACATATTTTTAACTTTTTTAGAGACAGCCTCTTGCTCTGTCACCCAAGATAGAGTACAGCAGTGTGATCATAGCTCACTGCAGCCTTGAACTCCTGGGCTCAAGCAAGCCTCCAGCCTCAGCCTTTTGAGTAGCTGGGACTACAGGTGCACACCACTATGCCTAGCTAGATATTTTTAATTTTGATCAAAATCTAATTTATTGTTTTCATTCGTTGCTTGTACTTTAGGTGTCATATCTAACTAAATGTTACCTAATCCAAGGTACAAAAATTTACCTATGTCCTCTCTAAAAGTTTTATAGTTTTAGCTTTTACATTTAGGTTTTTAATACATTGAGTTATATGAATATGGCATGAGATGGGGGTCAAATTCATTCTTTTGCATGTGGATATCCAGGTGTCCCCATACCATTTGTTGAAGGCTATTCTGTTTCCATTGAATTGTCTTGGCAACTTTGTTTATTAAATGTGGGGATTTATTTCCGTACAATCAATCCTAATCTGCTGATTTATATGCCTACCCTTATGTCAATGCCATAATATCTTATTTACTGTTGCTTTGCAGTAAGTTTTGAAACTGGGACCTGTGGGGCCTCCAACTTTGTTCTTTTTCAAGATTGTTTTGGCTATTATGGGTCCCTTGCATTTCCATATGTATTTTAAGATCTGAAAAAAAAAAAAAAGCCAGAAAGGATTTAACAGAGGTTGTACTGAATCTATAGATTAATTTGGGGAATATGTCATCTTAATAATATTAAGTCTGCCAGTGATGAACACAGGCCATCTTTCCATTTATTTAGGTCTATAATTTCTTCAAAAAATGTTTTACAATTTTCAGTGAACTCTTGTACTTCCTTTGCTAAATTTATTCCTATGTATTTTATTCTTTTTGACGCTACTACAAATTGAACTGTTTTCTTAATTTCATTTTTAGATTTTTTCATTGCTAGTGTACAATTAATTTTTGTATGATGACCTTGTGCCCTGAAACCTCGCTAAGCCTGTTAGCTTTAATTTCATATGTGTGCATTCCCTAGGATTTTCTATATTTAAGATCATGTTACCAGAAAATAAGAGATAGTTTTGCATCTTCCTTTACAAACTGAATAACCTTTATTTTTTATTCTTTTCTAGTTAGCCTAGCTAGAACCTCCAGTACAATGCTGAACAGGAGTGGCGAGTGTGGATTTCCTTATCTTGTTCCTGATTTTAGAGGGAAAGCTTTCAGTCTTTTACCATCAAGTAAATTGTTAGCTATGGATTTTCTATTGATACCCTTCATAAGGTTGAGAAATTTCCCTTCAATTCTTAAGTTTGTTTTTACATGAAATAGCACTAGATTTTGTCAAATGCCTCTTCTGTATCTGAATAAACAATCACACGGTTTTTGTTCTTTAGTCTAATCACATGGCATATTACATTACAATGGTCCTCCCTCATCTGCAGTTTTGCTTTCTGTGGTTTCAGTTACCTGTGTTATAGTACAATAAAGTATTTTGAGAGAGATCACATCCACTTAACTTTTATTATGGTCTATTGTTATAACTGTTATCTCTTATGATATCTAATTTATAAATTAAACTTTATCACAGGTATGTATGTATAGGAAAAAACATAAGCTATAGGGTTTAGTACTAACCATGGTTGCAGGCATCCACTGGGCGTCTTAGAATGGATCCTCCTCGAACTTGAGGAGGGGACTACTGTAATTGACTTTTGTATGTTGAAAAATATATACTCTGTTGTATAACTGTATAAGTTATACAGAAGAATATTTAAAATAGTTATTGAAAATGTACAGCAAAATAACTAGCATGAAAGCCTACTTCCTACTTAAGACAGAAGAGTGTCCCCTAGGTTTCTATGTGTGGTATAAATGGCTCAAGGATATCTGTTTCAGGTATTGCTTTTTATGTTTTAGTATTTCATCCATATTTTCTGTCCCCATCCATTATAAATAAAGCTAACAAGGAGGAAACTAAAGTAGACAAAGAACTGAGAAAGAGGTTGTGACTAACAAACTGCATCGACTCCTAATTCACTGAACAATAAATGCGAATATGAATCACTGCTAGCAATCTTAATGTGACTAATACAAAAGGTCATTAGCAGGGCTAATATATTTTGAAAAATTCATAGTAGTAATGGCAATAAAAACATGTCCCTTTTTGGAAGGATGGATGGAAAACAGGTTGGTGCAAAAGTAACTACAGCTATTGCCATTGATAAGAAAAAAGGAAAGCAAAGACAGGAAAGAGTGAGTAGTAGTAAAGTTAAAAATGGAGAAATAATAGCTGTAATGAGTCACAAAATGATGCTGTGGTCAACAATGGACCACATATTTAATGATAGTCCCATACGATTATATCACATTTTTACTGTACTTTTTCTATGTTTAGATATACAAATAATTATCACTGTGTTACAACTGCCTACATACTCAGCATGGTTGCATACTCAGTATGGTAGCACGCTGTACAGGTTTGCAGCCTAGGAATAATAGGCTATATCATACAGCCTAGGTGTGGATATACATCTAGGTTTGTGCAAGTATATGCTATGATATTCACCCAACAATAAAACCCCCTAGTGACAGATTTCTCAGAATGAATTCCTGTCATTAAGTAATATGTGACTGTAATTCCAGGTAAAATCTATTATTACAAATGAAACATTTCCTGCTCCTGACCTCCTTCTCCATCAAGCCCTAAATATATGGTTGATAGGAACTTGGAATTCGACTACAAACTGACAACTGTTACCAAAGTTTTTCTCTTCTATTCACTGAGTGTATAACTTTTTCTTGTTGCATGAAAAGTTTTCAAGTAGACTTGTTTAAGATACAGAAAAGACTGGACACGGTGGCCCACACCTGTATTCCCAGCACTTTGGGAGGCGAAGGCAGATGGATCACTTGAGGTCAGGAGTTCAAGACCAGCCTGGCCAACATGGTGAAACCCTGTCTCTACTTAAAAATACAAAAATTAGCCAGACGTGGTTGTGAGCACCTGTAATCCCAGCTGCTTAGGAGACTGAGGCAGAAGAATCACTTGAACCTGGGAGACAGGTGTTGCAGTAAGCTGAGATCGCACCACTGCACTCCAGCCTGGACAACAGAGTGAGACTCTATCACAAAAACAAAACAAAACAAAAAACCAGAATAGTTAGGTAATTAAAACTGGGTTACACAAAGCTTTCTGTCTGTGTGTACATGTATATATGTGTATATATTTTTTATCTATGTATAGCTTTTCTTATATAACAGAAACACTCCCTTGAAAGATACTCAAAAAGTATTAATGAACTGCCTACTATGTGCAATCACTATGTAATATGGTCATTTACACACCATACACCTTACTCTTATTAGGCAGTCAATTGCTTAGGGGCAGTCAATTTCTTAAGGATAGGATCCACACATGACACTTACTATTTTGTCCAGTGTACATGGTAAGAATTTATAGCAGAAAAAGTGTTTTCTGAAAAAACTAAATGAGATTTGGGTTCTAACTCGCCTTCCATCACTTCTTAGCCATATGCCCTTGAAAAGACAGTTAAAACTTTGGGTCACAAGTCTATCATCTGTAACCCAGGAAAACTGTGCTGGGATTTCGGGGCCTATGATTAAAGGAAGGGCCGGCCATGTTCTAGAGTTCCTGGTGACCCTCTTCCAAAGTAGCACAACACTTCACCTATGAGCAGACAAAAGAAGAGACAGGGTTTCCACTACTCTATTTAGTATATATGAGTGAATTAGAAAAAAGGTACCTCTTCCTCTAGGTCAATGAAGCTCCATGCCAAGGCATGTAGCATAATGAATAGAGCACAGCTAGGTTTCAGCAGTACACAGCTTTCAGCCTGGGACCCTTATGGCAAGCTCATAACTATCAGAGGGCCTGGAGATGCTGCTGCCAACAGAGGCATAGAGTAGCCATGGCAGCACTACTTGGCAGCTCTGAAAGGGTCTTTTTCCTACTTCTCTGAAACCCACTGCTTGTTGTGAACCAGATTAGCCTGCAGGAAGCAAGCTAAATATATACCAGATAAAAACATAAATCTAGCCAGGTGTGGTGGCTCCTGCCTATAATCCCAGCACATTGTGAGGCCAAGGTGGGTGGATCACCTGAGGTCAGGAGTTTGAGACTAGCCTGGCCAACATGGTGAAACCCCATCTCTACTCAAAATACAAAATTTAGCTGGGTGTGGTGGCGGGAGTCTGCAATCCCAGCTACTTGGGAGGCTGAGGCAGGAGAATAGCTTGAACTGGGAGGTGAAGCTTGTAGTGAGCCATAGGGTAAGTACTAAATCCTATAGCTTATGTTTTTTCCTATACATACATACCTGTGATAAAGTTTAATTTATAAATTAGATATCATAAGAGATAACAATTGTCATAAGAGTGAAACTTCATCTCAAAAAAATAAATTAATTAATAAACCCAGTATGGGTCTTAGAAAGACTCTAAGTGGCATACTCAGGGAGTTTTGGGCAGGCTCCACTGGGAAAGCTGAGAATTGCCTGTCTTGCAATGAGGATGCAGGGAAAGAAGATCAGGCCTCCCCTAGTCACTGAACATAATTAAGAGATGAGTGATATTTTTAAACAAAAATTGCTCAGTAAATTCTTAGGTTCCACAAATTATTTTCTGTTACTTAAAGTTTTAACTAAACTGGTTGGTTTCAGCTCTGAAATATTAAATAAATATAAACAATATATTAAATACTATCATTTCTCACCATCTTTACTGAGCCACCACCATCTTTTGGCAGAACTATTACAATAGCTTCCTGATTGGTCTTCCTCCTTACCTCTTGCCACCTTACAATGAAGTTTCCATGTCTACCTACATTAATCATATCTCATGACTCCCTGCTATAAATTTCATTTATGCAGGGTTTTTCAACAGCAGTGGAAGTCATTATTTCAAACGTCAGGTCTGTCCCAACTATATCCATGGAGGTTCTGGTTCATCCAGCCATTTTCAGACTCAGATGAGATGCTACGTCACAGGACATAGGCTCTGGCTTCCCTAGCAGCTGTGCAAGAGTTGTGCCAATACCAGCCCAAGTTGTGGTAATGCCTCAAGAGACGAACTTTGACCAGTAAGAGACAAACATATTGGACTGTTCCAAAAGGTTGCAGTTTCACATGGTCTGGATAAAAGATGTACCATGTACAAGACAACCAGCTCAGATTTTCTGCAAGATTAAGGTAACCTTGATAATACTGTTCATCCTTCCTTGCCTTACTTCCCTTTCTCTTTCATTCCTGCTGGTCTTGGTTAGTACCATTCAATAAAATGTTAGGATGCAGGCTTTACTTCCATCTCTGTTTCCTAAGAAAACAGGGTCAAAACCCTAGAAGGTAGGTAAAATATACTTTCTTTGTATTCCTAAAACACTCAAACCTCTCCTCTACAACAGCACAGATTGTGGAGTCAGACAGATAATAGTTCTGTGTCCTTAGGCAAAGTTATTTCATCTCTCTGAGCCTTGTTTTTTTCATCTGTAAATTAAGGAGTATAACAGAACCTACCAAGTTAATAGAACCTACTAAGATAATCAATCAATAAATTATGCCAGTTACGTGAGAAGTACTCAAAAAGACAGCCATTATTATGATTATGTGTTATCTATCCTTGTATTTCTAGTGCTTAATATAACATCTACAATACAGTAAGTAGGTATGTCTAATGCCTGAAATATTTACATATTTTCTCTGTATTTTAAAAATGTTTACTAGGTAGCAAAGTTTGAGAGAGCTGTATGGTTTCAATACAAAATACTGAGGAATCTGTAAAAACAAATTAAATATACACATGAATGCTTTCTGAAAAATGTTTCTTTACCACAAATTAAAATTAAGCTCATTTTATATGTATGTTTCTCCTAATTATCAGGAAAAACAATTAAGTCAAAAAGTACAGCTGCAGCCAGCTTTAGGCACAGATACATATATTCCAGAGACAATGTGTACAAATCAAACTTCTACAAATCAAACCATATTTCACATGCACTAAGGAAAAATCACTTAAAATCACTTCAACAGAGAATGCTTTTGTAAATTCTTTATAAGTGAATACTTCTTCACATCCATTAAGTAGGTTGACTTATAATTTTTATCTTAGTTTAGACTTTTATAGAGAACCCTCAATAATATTAAGTAACAGTATTGATCATTATAGTTATGATATTTATTTCCTCTAGTAAAGAAAACAAACTGAATAGAAATGATTCCTTCATAAACAGTATTAAAAACAAAGATCCCAAGAATTATTAGAATTATGAAATTGGAAAGAAAAGCACTTATATATATATTTATGCAGCCTTTTGTGGATATGTATGCGGTACTATGCACATGTAAAGTCCACACATAAAAGAGAGAAAGAAAATGAATCAGAATGCTCAGATCTGTATGGTAATTTAACAGGTGACCTTTACTGTTCCTATTATGCTTTTCTTTGTTTTCAAAATTGCTACAGTGCACACGTATTACTGTTTAGGGTCTCAAAAAATAATATTTTCAAAAAAAAAGAATCACTGATTTCTGATGGTTTCAATTATACTGAAAAGTTGGATAAATCACCAGGCTTCACTCTCTGAAAGTTCTTTAACGGAAAATGTTTCTTGGTTCATTTGGAACTAATGGCTTGAAGAAAGCAGTATTGATATTTCTGGCAATCACTTTAATGATTTCCAGTATTCCTGATGGTCAAGCCACATTCCTACCTCTCTGACTCTACTGACAGTATAAAGGCATTGCTCTACTTCTTCTAAGTGCAAAAGGTAAACTCTGTTTCCTCAAGAGTAGTTATGCAACGCTCTTAGAAAGAATTCCGTGTGTATCTCTTACAGGAAGACGCACGATTTTCTAGGCAAGAGTTGGCAACCTCAAAGAATTCCTCTTCGCAATGGGAGTCTGTCTGTGCCTTTGGCTTCCACTGCAAAATACTTACTTTCAATTAGAGGCTTATCATACAGGTAAGAAATGGTTTGTGTAGCTTACTAACTGGAAAGCCTGACTTTCTAGTAAATGCCCCACTCTGCAGGTTATGTATTAAGATCTAGCTTCTTTTCTCCTCTCCTTTTGCCAGGCTTTGTACTTTAAGCCACACTTCAAGCATCTATAAACCAGAGGTTATTCTCCTTACTCCAGAAGACACAATGACATAAGAAAACAAACTATAATGTTTCTCCCAGAAATCATAAGAAAACACATGAAAAATTACTTTCTTAAATCCAACAATTGTACTGGGTATTGCCTACTATCTTTACAGTTTTAAATCAAAACACTTCTGGACAGTGACTATATTACAAAAGAAAATGTGACTCGGTATTTAACCCCTTCCATTTCAATGCTGTGCATCTGTTTTTTCAACTTTTGATAGAGTTTATTTGTAGCACTAACTCAAAACACTAATACCAGAGTCCATACATTCCAAAATACAGACACATTTAGTACTCAGAGTTGTTTTGTTTCCAGATAAACATCATTAATCATTAGGGAAATGCAAATCAAAATCAGAATGAGATACCACTTCACACCCATTAAGATGGCTATTATAAAAAAAAAAAAACGATAACAAGTTTTGGTAAAGATGTAAAGATATTGGAACTTGTGCATGGCTGATGGGAGTATAAAATGCTGCTGCTGCTGGGGAAGAAGTTTGTTCATTCCTCAAAAAGTTAAACATGGAAATACCATATGATATACCCAAAAGAACTAAAATGACTCAGATAATTTATACATCAATATTCACTGCAGCATTATTCATAATAGCCAAAAAGTGAAAAAAAAAAAAAAAAACTGAAATGGCAATGAATGAATTTGGATAAAGAAAATGTGGTAGCTCAACATGACCAATCATTAGAGAAATGTAAACCAAAACCACAATGAGATACCATCTCATGCCAGTCAGAATGATGATTATTAGAAAGTCAAGAAACAACAGATGCTGGTAAGGCTATGGAGAAATAAGAATGCTTTTATACTTTTGGTGAGAATGTAAATTAGTTCAAACATTGTGGAAGATGGTGTGGTGATTCCTCAAGGACCTAGAACCAGAAATACCATTTGCCCCATCAATGCCATTACTGGATATATATCCAAAGGAATATAAATCATTCGACCATAAAGATACATGTAATGTATGTTTATTATAGCACTATTTACAATAGTAAAGACATGGAACCAAACCAAATGCCCATTAATGATAGACTGAATAAAGAAAATGTGGTATGTATACATCATGGAATACTATGTAACCATAAAAAGGAATGAGATTATGTTCTTTGCAGGGACACGGTTGAAGCTGGAAGCCATCATTCTCAGCAAACTAATACAGGAAAAGAAAATCAAACACCGCATGTTCTTACTCATAAGTGGGAGTTGAACAATGAGAACACATAGACACAGAGAGGGTAACAACACACACTAGAGCCTGTTGGAGGTAGGAAGGGAGGGAGAACATCAGGACAAATAGCTAATGCATGTGGGACTTAAAACCTAGATGACAGGTCGGGCGCAATGTCTCACATCTGTAATCCCAAAACTTTGGGAGGCCAAGGCAGGCGGATCACAAGGTCAGGAGTTTGAGACCAGCCTGGCTAACATAGTGAAACCCCATCTCTACTAAAAATACAAAAATTAGCTGGGCATGGTGGCATGCACCTGTACTCCCAGCTACTCGGGAGGCTGAGGCAAGAGAATCACTTGAACCCGGGAGGTGGAGGTTGCAGTGAGCTATGATCATACCACTGCACTCCAGCCTGGGTGACAGAGCAAGACTCTGTTTCAATGAAAAAAAAAAAAAAACCTAGATAGGTGCAGCAAACCACCATGGCATGCATTTATCTATGTAACAAACCTGCACATTCTGCACATGTATTCCAGAACTTAAAATAAAAATTAAAAAAAGAAAATGTGGGGTGTGTGCCTGTGTGTGTGTGTGTGTGTGTGTGTGTGTGTAGTGATAAACCAATACATACACACATACCACAATATAAATGAACCTTTCATGTACTACAATAACATAAGGACAATACTGTACGATTCCATTTATATGAGGTATTAGACCAGGCAAATCCACAGAGACAGAAAATAGAATAGGGTTCCTGGGGACGAGGGAGATGAGAGATAGGAATCAGTGTTTAATGAGTACAGAGCCTCTGCTCGGGATGATTAAAATGTTCCAGAAACACACAGTGCTGATAAATGTTGTTGTGAATGCACATAATGCCACTGCATTGTGTATACTTAAAAATGGATAAAGTGGTAAATTAAAAAGAAAGATAACTGGTTGTTTAAAGAAAAATAATAACACTGTAGTGTGGGTTTACAAATACACATAAAAGTAAAATGTATGACAATAACAGTACATAGAATGGGAGGAGAGAAACACAAGTGTACTATTATTAAGTTCTTATACTTTAAGTGACATGGTGTAATATCACTTGAGGGGAGACTGTGATAAGTTACAGATGCCTACTGTAAACCTTAAAGCAATCACTAAAATAAGAAAACAAAGAATGATGGCTAATAAGCCAACAAATGAGTGAAAATGGAACTATGAAATGTCAAGGATCAAAAATGTGGCTTGATCCAAAGATTTCTCCCTTAGAGAAACTTCATGTTAAAGTGCAGGAAATATTTTTTATCATCCAGTGAAAGATTAGGTTATTAAAACTTACTCAAATACATAATTAAATCAATGAAAATAAATAGCAACAGCACTTACTGCCCAGATCGGTGATGCAAAACCCAGAATTGCAGCCTTAGCTCCATCAGCTACATAAGGAATAACATTTTCTCCCAGGCGTGTATCTCTGAACAACGCTCTAAGGATATTTAAAGCATGAACCTAAAACAAGAAGTTCAAAATTAGTTGTGGGTTGAAAACTGTGGCAATTCTAAATCTAAACATATCCAATAACACAGCCTCAAAACAAAATATTTACAGCTAAGTGCATTAACAAACCCAAAAGCTGATTCTCTGAAACAGAAATAAACCTCTGACAAGACTAACCAAGAAGAGAGGAGAGAAAGAAGGCACAAATACATAAAATTATGAATGCTGAAGCGGACATAACTACAAATAAAGCAAAGAATACATAAAAAATAATACTAAACCAAATAAAAATAATAGATAATCCTAATCTTAAGCTGTGAATAGAAGACTCTAAAATTTCTGTCTAGTATAGCCTATCAAAACAAGGTGAGGGAAAATGACAGCATCCACTAAAGTTAACATATATATACCCATTAACCGCTCCTAAGCACATACTAAATGGAAATGTACATGTGTTCATCATTCAATATATATAAGAATGTTCTTAAAAATACTATTAATACCCCAAATTAAACACTATCCAAATGTTCATAAACAGTGGAAAAGATAAATAAATTATATATGATTACACAGCACTAAGAATCAATAGATTACAACATGGATGAAGATCAGAAACATAATATTGACAAAAAAAAATCATGTCAAAAGTATGGTTTATAATGTTTTTAAACCATTGTTTCACCAGTCTGGGCAACAAAGCAAGACCCCTATCTCTACAAAAAATAAAACTAAAAAAACTGGCTGGGCACAGTGGCACACACCTGTAGCCCCAATCACTCTGGAAGCTGAGGCAATACCATTACTTGCACCCAGGAGTTTGAAGCTACAATGAGCCATGATTGCACCACTCCATTCCAGCCTGAGTGACAAAACAAGATTCTGTATCTAAAATAAATATAATAATAATAATAATGTATGATCTCATTTCGGTAAAACTCAAAAAACAGATAAAACTAAAACTAGAGTGTTGGAAGTTAGGCTAGTAGCTACTCTTGGAGAGAACAGTATGGACTGGAAGAGAGCAAGAGGGGGCTTTCAGCTGCTACAAATGTTCTATTTCTTGATGGCTGCAAAAGTGTGTTCACTTTGTGAAACTATACTGAGGTACACGTATGATTTGTACACTTGTCTGTATGTGTACTATAATTCCATCAAAAGATGCACATTTAAAAAAACAGGACAGGGACAGCATGGAAAGGAAAACTACAGATGGCAAAAATAATATTAAATTGAAAAATCGATACAATTCATGACATTTGCAAATTCTAGAAGAAAAGATATTTATGCCAAAAGATGCAAAAAATATTCAATAAAATTAAATTTCCTTAATAAGATAATGCGTAGATTAAAAATTGCAGCAAATATCAGAAACAATATAAGGGTGCCTGCTATCTCTCTATACCAAACTGCACTATAGGTTCCAGGAGTAAAGTACAATAATAAAAGACTAAAAAATAGAAAGTTAAAATAAACTTAGTATTATTTGTCAAAGATATGATTATCCATAAAAAAATGCAAAAGATTTTATAGATAAGTCATTTGCTGTGTTACAGCAAAATTGTTAGGTTGCTGAATATAAGCACAATAACCCCAAAATTAACTGCATTCTTCTGCAACAGCAACAGATAACATAATTATTTAAAAATATCATTCATAATTGCAAAACAATAAGATATTAGAAATAAATCTCAAAAATAATCTATAAGACTTTTACAGGCGGGGCATAGTGGCTCACACCTGTAATCCCAGCACTTTGGAAGTCTGAGTCAGGCAGATCACCTGAGGTCAGGAGTTCAAAACCAGCCTGGCCAACATGGTAAAACCCCATTTGTACTAAAAATAAAAAAATTGGCCGAGTATAGTAGTGCATGCCTGTAACCTCAGCTACTCAGGAGGCTGAGGCAGAAGGACTGCTTGAACCCAGGAGGCAGAGATTGCAGTGAGCCAAGATCATGCCATTGCACTCCAGCCTGGACAATGAGAGTGAAACTCTATATCAAAAAACAAATAAACAAACAAACAAAACCTTGTGGGAATTATTTTTAAAAATAATAAATGATTATTTACTATTATTTTTCATTAAATGATCTGAATAAATGGTGAAATAAGCCATGTTCATTAAAGATTCAATATTTAAAAAAAAATTTTTCCCAAATAAATCAATACATTTAAATTCCAAACAAAAATCCAAAGGGCTTTTTATTGAGTTTAACAAGCTAATTCTAATCTTTTTTATGGAAGAGCAATGGGACAAACACAGCCAAGGTCATTCTGAAGGGACATCAAAAAAAAGAGAGATTCACCTTGCCAGATATTATAACTTTTTATAAAGACACAAAAATTAAAATAGTGATTTTAGGCCAGGTGTGGTGGCTCACACCTGTAATTCCAGCACTTTGGGAGGCTGAGGCAGACAGATCACTTAAGGTCAGGAGTTCAAGACCAGCCTAACCAACATGGTGAAACCCAGTCTCTACTAAAAATACAAAAATTAGCCAGACATAGTGGCACATGCCTGTAATCCCTGCTACTCAGAAGGATAAAGTGGGAGAATAGTTTGAACCCAGGAGGGGGAGGCTGCAGTGAACCAAAATCATTCCACTGCACTCCAGCCTGGGTGACAGAGTGAGACTCTCAAAAAAATAAAATAAAATAAAATAAAATAGTGGTTCTGTTCCAGGCATACATTAATAGATCAATGGAAGAGAGCACAGAAACAGAACCACCTATCTATGAAAATACATAATACAGGCAGTATAAATCAAGAAGAAAAGGATGTATTATATCAGAAATGTTTCTGTATTCATTAACCAAATGGCAAACATTAAATTATTTTATTTTATACATAAACGAAGACAAATTACAGGTAATGTAAAGACGTATACACTCCAGCCTGGGTAACAGAGCAAGATCCAGCTGTAAAAAGAAAAATAATAATAAAAATAATATGGTTTCATTTACATAAGATTATGAAAAGTGTGACAAAAAACACTTTAAAATTTTTAAAAGAAAATAAAAAATATCTTTCTTGGTTGAGCACAGAGGCTCATGCCTGTAATCCCAGCACTTCGAGAAGTCAAGGCCGTGGGATCACCTGAGGTTAGGAGTTTGAGACTAGCCTGGCCAACATGGTGAAACCCCATCTCTACTAAAAATACAAAAATTAGCGAGTATGATGATAGAAGTCTGTAATCCCAGCTACTCAGGAGGCTGAGGCAGGAGAATCGCTTGAACCTGGGAGGCAGAGGTGCCATGAGCTGAGATCATGCCATTGCACTCCAGCCTAGGAGACAGAGTGAGACTCTGTCTAAAAAAAAATAAGAAAAAGAAAAGAAAAAAAACATATAATATCTTTCTGATCTTAGGGTTTAATTTCTGAACTAAGATCTAAATGTACAACCCATGAAGGAGAAAGCTGACATATTCTATTTTAGTAAAATTTAAAAGTTCTACATAATAACAGAGACCACAAGCAAAGTAAAAAGAGACACCATAAATTGGGAGAAGATACATGTAATTCAAATAATAAAAAAGAAATCAGTATCAAGAAAATATTATTGAAACAACAACAAAAATCCAAGTCCTACAAAACAAAAACAAAGGGACAAATAACCAATATTAAAGTAAGCAAAGTCTTTCAACAGATAATTCTCAGAAGTAAACCAAAAGGCTAATAAATATGAAAAGATGTTAAAGCTAACTAGTAATAAGAGAAATGCAAAATAAAACTAGAAAACACCATTTCACACGAAGCAGAAAGTCAAAAACTGTCTGACAATACAAAGGTGTTGGTAAGCAATTCAAATTCTTATACTCTGCTGTTAGGAATATAAATTAGTTCAACCACTTTGGGGACAACACAACGGCATCGAATTGAATGTATGTACCCTAACCCTGCAATCCTACTGCTAGGTATATAACCTGGAGAAACATTCACAGGTGTAAGGAGAAACACAAGAATGTTTGTTTTAGCACTGTTTTTAATAGAAGAAAACCAGAAACAATCCAAATGTCCATTCAAAGAAGAAGGGACGAAATGAAATAGAATAAGATAAAATACTGTTCAGAAATGAAAATGAACAGGAGCTGAAAGGGAGCTTTCTAATCTTAAAATATAATGTTGCTAGACAAAACCGAAGTATAAAAAGTATGGATAACAACATTCATGTAAAAAGCGATAAAAGTAGGAGGAAAATGCTTGGGAATGATTATTACTGATTTGGGTTGTAATAACAGCTGGGGAGGAATAAAGGGGAATGAGATGTGGAAGAATCCACAGTATAATTAACAGTCTCTGTAATGTTTAATTTCTTAAAACTGGAATTGGTTTCAGAGATGTTTATTATTCACTATATATCTCTGTATGCTGAAATATTTCAAAGATACATAATAAAAATAATAGAGAAATAAACCACAGGAGAGGAGAAGGAAAGCAAATTATCAACTAAAAAGCTTAGAAGATTGATCAAAGACAAAATTTTTAAATTTCACCAATTTCATAAAAATAATCACTAAAATGCCGTTAATCAACTGGGAGTAGGGCCGTAACTATCCAGCACTTGTTAAAACCAAGCCCCAAGAGATCCAAGATGGCCGATTAGCAGCAGTTCAGGATTGTAGCTCCCAATGAAAGCGCAGAGAGCGAGTGGACGCCGCAATTTCGGACCAATTTTTGTTGCCCACAGACTGGGAGATTCCCGGTGGAGGAGCCCCACGGGTCGCCAGCACGACTCTTTTGGCTGGCACGGCTGTTTTCCCAGCGCCCCAGTGTGGCACTTCTCGGTGCGGAGTATACGGGACTGTGTGCCCTTTTAGTAGGGCTCGGCTGGTCCCATCCCAACAAAAATAAACAGCAGTTGGAAGCGCTGAGGATTGAGAGTTTCACAGGAAGCATAGCTGAACCCGGGAAGGCTGACTCTGTGGGGAAAGGGTGTCCGCCGAAGGAAAACTAAGAAACAGAAAAAACTTCATCACCAACAAGCCGGACGTCCACTCAGAGACCCAATCTCAAAGTCAGCAATGACAAAGACGACAGGTGGATAAATCCACAAAAATGGGAAGAAACCAGTGCAAAAAGGCTGAGAACACCCGAAATCAGAATGCCTCTCCTCCTACAGGGGATCACAGCTCCTCATTAGCAAGGGAACAAGGCCTGACAGAGAATGAGTATGATGAACTGACAGAATCAGGCTTCAGAAGGTGGATAATAAGAAACTTCTGTGAGCTAAAAGAACATGTTCTAACCCAATGCAAAGAAACTAAGAACCTTGAAAAAAGATTTGATGAAATGCTAACGAGAATGGACAACCTAGAGAGGAATATAAGTGAATTGATGGAGCTGAAAAACACAACACGAGAACTTCGCAAAGCATCCACAAGTTTCAACAGCTGAATTGACCAAGCAGAAGAAAGGATATCAGAGGTCAAAGATCAACTCAATGAAATAAAATGAGAAGGCAAGATTAGAGAAAAAAGGGTAAAAGGAATGAACAAAGTCTCCAAGAAATATGGGACTATGTGAAAAGACCTAATCTACGTTTGATAGGTGTACCCGAATGTGACGAAGAGAATGAATCCAAGCTGGAAAATACTGTTCAGGATATTATCCAGGAAAACTTCCCCAACCTAGCAAGGCAGGCCAATATTCAAGTCCAGGAAATACAGAGAACACCACAAAGATATTCCTCAAGAAGAGCAACCCCAAGGCACATAATCGTCAGATTCACCAGGGTTGAAATGAAGGAGAAAATGCTAAGGGCAG